>SNQJ01S0019565.1:198072-208750 GCA_010110895.2 Picea sitchensis
ATTTCCCCCATCAGGTGAGGAAACTTCTACTGGATTTGGCCCTGGGTGAGCCACTTGCCTTGGTGTAGGAGTTTCACGGCCTTGACAACCCAATAAAGTTGGATCCTCTGTCGGCGAGTTCCCTTGACCCGTGTGTCCAATATATTATCAGTGGAGGCTTCTTCCATGTAGTCAGGGTTGAGCTCTATTGGTTTCATTTTTTCTGAGATCTCTGAGGTGTCCAATAATGGAGGAAAATATGGTCTAAGGAGGTCCACATTGAACACTGGATGCAGGACAAGGAAGGGTGGAGTGTTGAGCTCAAAAACATTTCTACACACAGCCTTGGTGATAGTGTAAGGCCCATAGAAAAGTGGGCAAAGACTCTAATGGGGCCCTGTGAGACACTCCTTGTGCAAATGTAACTAAACTTTGTCGTCAACCTAAAACTAGTGTGGTACCATGTGTTGATCATTGTGCTACTTGTACTTAGCGGATTTCTACAAAATCTCTTGGACCTATTGGCGGATGTGTTGAATCCGCTCAATGAATTTGGTGGCTTTGTCGATCGCAGACTGATCATGGGAAGAGTCTGTTTGTGCGGTGGTAAGAGGAAGTGCAACATCAATGGGTCCCAAGGGTTGGAATCCCAGACCCACCTGAAATGGGCTATGGTATGTGGAGCTATGGAGAGCCATGTTGTAACTGTGTTGAACATAGGGAAGGTTCTTGTCCCATGTACGTGGATGCTTAGAATTGTACATGCCCAAGATGTGCACAATCATCCGATTGACGACCTATGTTTGGTCGTCGGTTTAAGGGTGGAAAGTAGTGGATTTTGTGAGCTTGGTGACCAATAGAGACCAAAGACTCGACCAAAATGTGTTGAGGAACATGTTGTCCCGGTCACAGATGATTGTATGTGGTATCCCAAAGTGGACCCACACTAGTTCGAAGGAGAGCTTGGCAGTATTTGTTGCTGTAATATTCTTCTTGTAGGCTGTGAGGTTGGCCATCTTCAAAAACCGATCAATGACCACAAATACGCAGTCATTTCCTTACTTGGTGGACAAAAAATATATACATGTAATCCATTGACATGGATTCCCAAGGCTTCTCGGGAATAGGAAGAGGGGTGTATAAGCCTTGTTTCTTGATGGTTGGCTTGGCAATGGCACAATAGTGCAATATATGATATATTTTTTTACATCTTGTCGAATTTTTGGCCAATAAAAATGTTTTTGAAGAACGACCACAGTTTTCTCCACGCCAAAATGTCCTGCCACCCGACTGTAGTGGGATTCCCATATTAGCTTTGCACGCTCGCTTGCAGGAACACAAAGATGGCCCAGGTGGAATAAGAGTCTACCATGAATGTGAAAATCAGTGACAGTTGCGCCTGTACCCAATAGTTTATAGGTGGTGGCAAAGTCTGGATCTTGCTAATAAAGTTGAGGCCACTCAGATGCTTCATGTCCATATGAATGGAGCACAGTGGTGAGTGTAGCCACGGGAGGCCGACTGAGGCAGTCAACGACATGATTGGAGATACCTATCTTATACTTGATGTTGATATTAAAATTTTGCAGGTAGGTGGACCACTTCTGATGGCGGTTGTTCTACAATTTCCCCTGTGTCTGTATGAACTGCAGAGGCTTGTGATCAGTGTGTATGATCATCTCTTTTCCTAGAATGTAATGTTTCCATTGACAACAGGGTTGTACAATGGAATACATTTCCTTGTCATAGGTGGGTTATTTCTGGACAGTGTCGAAGAGTGTCTCACTATGGTATGCCACCGGATTCCCATGCTGAGTGAGAGTTGCGCCCACAGTATAATCAGATGCATCAGTCAATCTCGAACGGTTGTTGCAGATCGGGAAAGGAGAGTACTAGAGTTGAGCACAAGAGATGCTTCATATCATCGAATGCTCGTTGATTCTCCTTCCCCCACATGAACTTGTCCCTACCATCGCCCTTGGTCACCTAGTTGAGGGCCCATGCAATATGGGAGAATCCCAACACAAACCGTTGGTAGAAGTTGGCTAGTCCCAAGAAGCTCTGAAGCTCGGTCAGTGTGATCGGGGATGGACAGTCATGGATGACTTGGATATTAGCTGGATCAACATGTACCCAATGATCATCAACAATGTAGCCCAAGTATTGGACCCTGTTCATGCCAAAAGAACATTTTTCCAAGTTGGCATATAGCTTGTGCTATCGTAGAGTGCTCAAAACCTATTGAATATGCCACATGTGCTCCTCCCACGTCCTATTGAATATGAGGATGTCATCCAAATATACCACCACAAAGGAGTTGGTGAAGGGTCTCAATACATCATCCATCAACCTCATGAAATTGGTTGGTGCATTTGTTAAGCCAAAGGGCATGACTAGCCATCCGAAGAGACCTTCTTTAGATTTGAAGGTTGTCTTCCATACATCAGTTTGTTCAATGGAAACCTGGTGGTAGCCAGAATTTAGGTCAATCTTGTTGAAGAAATTTTCCCCCTTGAGTTGGTCAAGAAGGTCATAAATCTTGGGAATGGGGTACCAATTCCTGACTATGATTTTGTGTAAGGCTCTATAATCAATGCAAAGTCACCACATCCCATCCTTCTTCTGCACCAATAAAATTGGGCCCCTTTTGAAGCAGATCTTGGATCTGTTGCATGATTTCGTCATTTTCCATCAACAAGCGACGATAGACTGGTCCATTAGGTAGAGGTGCGTCGAGGATTAGATCAATTGGATGCTTGACTTGGCAGTGTGTCGATACCCCTGTAGGTGAGGAGAAGATGTCTCTGTATTCTTCCACGATCATGTCCACTTGATTCTGTTGCAAAGAGAGGCTCTGTGTAGAGGCCATAGATGTGGCGGAAACCTTCTGCTTACTATGAGCACAGATCACAAAGAAGACGAAATTACCGGTCTGTGAGATGACCTTACTGCATTGCCTAGAAAATATTAAAGAAATAGAAATAAGCGGCGCTACCTCTGGTATCCTGTATAATTGTCTACCCAAAGTAATAATAACATTGTGGGGTCTAGACTCATACACAACATGACGCTTTCAAAAATATGGTTGTCCTAAAAGAACATCAAAAACTTCAAGGGGAGAAATATCACATAGTACCTCATCTTTGAAAGGCTTGATGTTGTAGGGTAGACGAAACTGTTGGCTGACACAGAGATCTCTTCCTTGGTGAAGCTAGCCGATAGTGTAGGGTTGTGGGTGTGGTGTCGTTGGCAGGTCCAGTCGCTTGATGACCTCTGTTTAAATTAGGTTCTTCTAACTACCGCTATCGACAATGAAATGAAGCGGAGCCCCCTTTACCCACATCTACGAGTGAAAGAGGTGTTCCCATTCTTCTGGTTCTTCTGGTTCGCTTGGCCAAACTTAGGTGGTAGCAACAGTGGCACTAGGTTCAACATCGATAATTTTCTTCCCTCCTTCAGGATTTGATTCGGAATCAGAATCAGCCTCTGACTCAGAAGCCTTCAATTTTCCCATGAGCGACTTCTTGGAGCGACATTATTCGGTGTTGTGCCAAGGGATTTTATGGTACTCGCACCATTTTCCCGTGTCCTTCGTCTTCTCATTGTCATTCTTGTTTTGCAGCTTGGACTGGTTGTCCTGAGGGAGACTATCTCGACTTGGTTTCTTGTTGTGTGGGTTGGGGTTTCCTTTTCCCTGCTTTGACTGTGAGGGGTTTGCAGATCCAAACTCTCGCCTTTTCTTCTTAAATTTTTGCTCGATCTTGACAGCGTATCTATAAGTCATGCCCAATGAGGAGATGTCCAGAAACTCCATTTATGTTTGAATGTATCTATGCAAAATGTCGTGGTATTTGAGCACCATATGATGCTCAGAGTCTTTGATACCCAATCTGGTGCGGAGGGTATCGAAAATATTGGTGAAATCTGGTACTGTCTGGTCCCTTTCTTGATGTAAGGTGGTCCATATGGTGTACTAGTCCTCATAGATTCCAATAGGGTAGTGTTAGTATCCTATAATGATAGGAGACCTAATCGTCTAGATATGATTAGTGGGTGTCATAATGAAGTTTGTGGCTCGCTAGTCTTGCTGTCTATTTGACATAAAAAATTTCCAAGTTATGTTCAGTAGGGAACAACATGGATCACTAGACAGATGATTTTTTGAGTTAGAGGTTTTAAGAGGAGCTTTAGACCTACCTTTTCCAAAGAAAGTGATGAGTCTGTATTTTTATTCGAAAAACTCTAAAATTTCACTTGCGGCAACTAAGGGCATTTTTCTCAAAGTATTCCAAGCTGCTGAAAGTTGTCTCTTTTGATAGCTAAAATGATATGTGTGAGGTGTTTTAATCTATCGAAAGCATAGAGGCGGTTAACGGTCAAACTGCCCCATCGGATTCTCAAACCACCATCGGTACAGAGCATCATCATCCCAAATGTTGCCGAAATCAATGAAATCAAGTCATAATACGATCTGGGCAAGTGATTGTTGTTTGTTATGATTATTTAATAACCCTAATCTAGTATATCCGATCCCCATAAGCTCACATCATTTGCCTTTACTTGATCCATCACGTGTTTTTTTCGTCTTGATCGAATGGCACAATCATCATTGTGATTGGATTTTCATTCTTTATCAAGGGTTTTTCATTCAAATCTTTTTCCTCCATATCATGCATTTTCCCTCACCCGAACTTCAATTTGTTCCTTATCAGCGCCACTACATCTTCCCACGTCTGATTTTGTTGTAGTGCAGGTATTGACAAATGTTACTGCAAATGAAGAAGGGAGGAAATTTTCTCAGGAAGGAGCTCAGTGGCATAACTTATCTGGAATCTCACCCTAAGATTTGCCATATGTTTAGAGACATTAGTTGTTATAGGTTCTATGAAAAACTCCAAGGATTTCATCAAGGTGTGGCTAAAGCATTCGCCTTGACCTTTGACGGAGCTAAATCCAAAGTTGGAACAATTGAAGTGCAGGTTGATGAAGCAGTTGTGGCAGCGGTGACAGAGATGCCAAGGACTGGTGAAAGATGGTTCAAGTCAACCACTATCAAAGATATTGAGTTCAGGTCTTATCTCAAACCTGAACACAAATGTATCACTTTGAAAAAGGATATCCCCAGATCCTACTTGGAAGAGAAGTGGCAATGTTTTCTCAAAGCCATCCAAGTATACATAACGTGTGAAGGCAGATATAGTAGAGTAATGTTCTACCATTTCAAGCTTATGAATCATTTCACAGGTAGGTGTCCTCTAAATCTACCCTTCTACCTTCATAAAATTCTAACAAAGATGACACACTAGGTCCAGGACATACCTAGCAAGGTGCAGAGTAGACTCTCCCATCACAGTCTTATCAAACTCATAGTGTTTCAAGAGTTACAGAAGAGGGATAGGAGTTGGGAGTATCTTCTTTTTTGGGGTGAATTTGAACCAGAACCCCAGCCCAAGGACCAGAAGAAGACTTCACTCACTAAGTTTTCAACACCACAGAGCAGTAAAATAAAAAGGAGAGCCATTTCCCCAATAATTATGGAGGGCCCAGCTTCTACTTCAAAGTCCAAGAAAGCCAAGAAGATGCTCGTTTTTAGCCAAGATACAGAAGGGAAAATAAATGCCTCTGGTAAAAACGTTTTGAATCTTCCTTATACAGATTCAGAGGAGGATTTAGAGCCAGGGGAAAGGGAGGTTCCTGAACAGGATGCTTTCAGAGAAGCACCTTTTCCATCAGAGGTCCCAGACTTGGAGATTCCTAAAACATCAACCAGCAGGCACAGCAAGGTCAGCAAACCATCAAAGGTTGAAAAACTACAAGAAGAAATATTAGAAATGAAGATGCTTGAGAGGGTCATCAAATCCCAAAACCAGACTATAAGCAACACCTTGGATGAGGTAAGGGATTGCTTTGAAAGATTAGCTAAAATGCATAAAGGATGACAGAATGTTCATGTTTTGCACAGATCGAAATGTTTGGTGTCGAGATTTTGTGAAAGGGGTGCCAAATGAAAGATAAAGATTAAAGGGATACAGATCATCACCCTTTTCAAGTTTTTGAGGCAAGTATTAAGGAGAATCGGTTAAGTGGCTCTTGAAATTCGTGGTAAAGATTGTCCATCTGTCACAACAGGATTTCAAAGTGCCTTGTCATCTTCTTGACATTTATTGAAGATATCGTGAAGACCAGTAAAGGGAATGCTATTTCTCCACCTGTCAAAGTGTTGTCTTCCTTTCGAATGGAAAAGGACTCTACTGAAAAAACACTCTGGAAATCAGGAGAAGTTTTGCATGTGTCATTTCTGTTATAATCGACCCTTATGTTTGGGACACCATCTGTGACATGTGTCAATTATTGTAACTATTTTCTATTTTTAGAAAGCATAGGTAGAGTTCGAATTTTTGAGGACTGATAGTATCTTTACCTTTATATACACATGTAAAAGATGTAAGCAGGGTTCGAACTGTGTGAAGTTTCCCTTTTGGTTGGATTGTGGGCCTTGCTACTCCAGGAGGTTTTTGTCTGTAATTTTTGAATGACTAAACAATAATAGAGAAAATGATTTACAGGATTCTTGTGTAGCAACGTTGGTGGTGTGTTCCTTGTCTTTTTTTAGTTATCTTTCTGTTATCATTCAAGCAATTTCATTTCTTATTATTGAAAGAGAGTAATGGAGAAGAATTTATGCATGCATACTCTTTGTCCAATTTTTTCAATAATCTATATGTTATTCATCTTAAGCTTTACAAAGGAATTCTTAGTTGCTCCTCTATTCAGTGGATCTCTCCCTTTCACCTTATTCATATGCACTAAATCTAAGACGATCCAACATTTGTTATTATCTTGCCCTATGGAGACATTTACCTCTATATATGATTTAATCATTATCTTATAAACAGACCCCATAGCCCAATGGTGATCTAAGAAACTCGTCAACCACATCCTCATCTAAATATTTTAACAAACCCAAACCCCATACTTTCATAGCTAGCCTAACATCCATCCCATACAAACCAAGTTAAATCAAAAAGAGAGAGCCCTCTCTGAGTTTTGGAGGGCTAGATCCAAGACTCCAAGTGGTTTGAGGTTACCTCTGTCAATTTCTCCCTCATCCTGGGAAATTACAGGGCGTTAACAGGTAGTATTGTTCTTTAATGGCATCCCAAAAGGAATCCCATGTAGGGGCCACCACAAACATTTCATATTCCTCCACGACCCTTTTCTCAGAGTAAGTATCTAACATGGGGAATGAACTTGAGGAGTGCAGAAGTGATATTTTCCCTATCGGAAAAATTGTGGACCGAAAAATACCCTTTGAGAAGATTCAACCATTTATCTATAACATCTGCATCTATCAGTCCTTCAAATAATGGAATATCAAATTTTACTTGTACCTTGAAGGGGGTTGCATGGTCACATGATGAAGATGCTTCTCCTATGGGAATTCGTCGAAGGATCTGTGCGAAGTTGTCCATCATTTCATTCCTTTGTCGCACGAGGGATTCCTCAAGAAACATTTTAATAGGATCTCTTGCTCCATCATATTTCTTTTCATCCCCCATGGGTTGTTGTCGAGCTCGGCATGGTCGATATTGTAATGGATCGATTGGTTTGAGTCCCAACTTCTTATACCCAGATCTTGTCGAGGACATGCACAAAGAAAAATAAATGAAGAGCAAACTACTCGAATACCACTAGTACAGATTTAGGAGAAGAACAAACAAATAAACAGACTGAATACAATAAACACAGAGATATGAAGAATAACATAGATATCCAGTGAACAACATCTTCTATTGAATAATGAAAAAGTCTGAAACTGTAAAACTACAGAACTAAAACACTTGCTCGAATGGTGGTAGTTATCTCTCAGAAGAGATGTGGCTGCTATGTGCATCCGTCTGAGAAGAATGGATTACAATGAGTAACCAGAGGCCTTTTTGATATTATTCATGAGTTCCAAAACCCTAGACATCCAAAAACCCAACCCTAGAATATGAAACTTCAAAAGTCATGTGGGCCCCTATGGGTAAGTTGGTACCTCAACTTCCAAGGGTTGTAACTTTTGCATACAACCTTCATTTTAGGCATGTGATAGCCCGTTGGAAAGGTATTTCAGAGAAATACACATTCTTCCATCAAAATCTAACTTTGTATACAATTTGACTATGGCAAGCCAAAAAAAACAATGTTTAGGGCCCCAAAACGACCTTGGAAGTACAACAAGATGTGATGGCATGAAAACATACAAAATAAGCCATTTGGATTAGGTGAAAGGCCACCAATATCCACCTGGAGGATGTGTGGGGCTTCAAACAGCCCCAGAAGTGTAGAACCCATAATTAAAATGAAGTACATAAGAACGTGTTGAAAAAAAATAGAGAAGACGAGTCAGTTGGAATAGGTGGGTGGCCACTAATATCCACCTGGATCACGTATATCCACCACAATATTGTTTCATACCTACACATATCATAAATCACCAACATGATGAAGAGTTAACAACATCAAGGGGTAGTCATCAGGAGCCATAAGAGAAATTCTTATCTTGAAATGGGGACTAAAAGGAAAGGATGAGACATGACCGACCATAAGGAGTTTGGATATACTACATATTCCCCTCATCAATACATATAACATATAAGCATGGTCCAATACAATACACGAGTACAAATACAACCACATTTTTGGGTTATTATGATACAATGAGGCACATAATCTACTCATATGATGGGTCACATTTGAAAAACAAATGCAGAGTACACTGAAGTGAATATGAGGTGTAACAATTGGCTCCAACTCGGGGACATGTACACATATTAAGAGTGAGAACTCCAGAATATGAAAAACCTGCATACCTAAAAAAATCTCAACTAATGGATGTCAAATGCAGGGGAGGGTGAAGACACAAGTGCATTTCCCCCTTCCCTAAGCGAGAAATAAATCCATATGTAAATGAAATATATCCAAGCACATGTTAGTGCTACCCTATCTCAAAGAGAAATACATACATGTGAGCATCATCTTACTTTTATTATAGAACAAAATGAAATTGAAAAAATCAATAAAATGAAACACCAGGTAAATCGAATGCTCATGCTAAAGATCTTATTCATTCTAACCTACTCTAACATAATAAAACGAACATGTTAAGTAAAATAAAAAATCCAATGTAAACATTTGATGAGTTCATAAATATATAAAATTTATCGTTGTTCTTTGTCACAAGCCAAAATAATGACACATCAAGCATCAAGTAAGTATATGGTGACATCTACTTTACCTTTCTTCGGCCAAAATATGAAGTAAGATCATAATCATATGAGAGCAGAATGAAGGCATGAAAAGATTGACTTGTATTTCTACAAGCTTCTCTAATCTAGAGGTGGATAAGGCTGATGTAATCATCTTTCTTGATATAATCATAGCACAAACCATCACTATTACTCATCAAACCATCAAGAAAGAAGGACTCTGAGGGCGGCTCCAATAGAAACCTACAAAAAGATTGTTGCCCCTCCTTTTTGTTTTCCATCTTATATGTGGATGAAACATGGAAAAAACCATCAGATCTAAAACATATGTAAATCCATGACTTATGATAGGATGCTCTTATATGCGAGGCCAAAAATTCATGCAATAATTCCAATATTGAACATGTTGATGTATACAAAAATTGCAACCTCAAAATCATTATTACTGGATGGAATTTTATGCATAAGGAAGGCGTGCATCGAGGAAATCCGTGGCTGAAAATGTTTTTCTTTCATTTGGGAATGAAAACCCCCTTTGTGTACTTGTAAATCAACCTTATTGGTGGGATGACATGGCTTCTCATGCATCATGAAATTAAATTTACATTCTCTAATTGTGTTTGGTTGTCCACAAGATCACAAATTTGCAATTTCATATTTTAATGAACCATCTTTATCTCTGTCATAAATGAGATCCCCATCAAAATAAAAACAACTTATATCCCATTTATGCCTTTCAATATAGAGAAGAGAATCAATATTTTCAATTTATGTGTTGTCGTTCTTTTCATCAAATAAGGGTTTCTCCATTAGATTTTCTTTTTCCAAGTTGTTAAAGGATGTATCATAAAACTCAAAATATTGGAAAGGATTATAGCATATCAAACCCTTTCCTTCATGCAATAGATAAGTGATGGATTCTTGGATGCTTGTGTCATCGATATTTTCTTCATAGATTTGTCTTTCAAATGTATCTTGATTTCCAATGGAAACATGAGAATACTCTTCATCATTATTTTCTTCTTGAGGAGATGCAACAAAATCTTCGATGGCCTCATCATCTTCAAGGGAATAATAAGGTGTTTATTGAGGCCTCTCTTCAACAAGATCTTCTTTTTTAATCACATCACACATTTCCTTTTCATTTTCAACATGGGGCATCCATTCTTCATCCTCTTCTAATTCTGAAATGTTGTGCAAAAGTGTCTCATGGTATGTAGAAGATGGATGAGCCTCTTCAAGTATATCATCTTCATTCTTTAGCAAATAGGGTTGACCATATATTTCTTCAATATACTCATACAAGAAAAAGTATGCATCATTTCTCTATTTTATGTCCACAAGAAGCTCACTCTAGGGATAATCATCAAATTCCATTATCATATCATCAATATTTTCCTACATTATTTTTTTCACATCAAGAAACACATAAGCATCTTCAATTTCTT
>SNQJ01S0019566.1:0-18190 GCA_010110895.2 Picea sitchensis
TATGTTTATAACTCTGGATTTCACAGTAAAGACTCACTGCCACTAAGATTAATGATTCAAAGTTAGAAAAGGAGAGAAATTATTAATAATCTACACTAACTGATTCACCCCCCCCCTCTCAGTTAGTTCATACCTGTAACAAAGCCATTAAAACCTGTAAGAGAATTTGGGGACACCTAGGAGTGATTCTAGGAGTAACTCTAGGTGGGTGAGGGAAATAAAGATAATTAATTAATTAAAGAAATTAAATTATGGAGGAATGTAGGGGATGGGGGACGCTTGTACGGACAGGAATTTTTAGGAATTTATTTTTAAAACTTTAATGAATTGAGATTTTAGGAAAGAAAGAAAGCTCGAAACTCTATATAATGAAGGAAGGAGAAGGATGAAGGATCTTCTTCTGTTTGCACAATGTTACATTGCAAAAATATCTCCTTGAATGACTTAACTTGTGGGAGTTGGGATACCCAACTCGATGAGGAGTGGTAGCTCGGCCTTGCGAGGCGAGCTGGGAGTTAGTTGAAATCTCTAGATAGTGAGTTTGTGGACCCTTTGCGGCTCGGGGGGCTAAGGGGGAAGAAGAGTACCCCTAACATTAGCTGGGAGGTACCAGTGAAGTCTCGACGGTCGGCGAGCGGGAGTTGTACGGAGCGCGTAGGACGTCATTCAGAGCGGGCGATCAGGCAACGGTACACTCTCTTCATTTTTGTATGGTAGAATGTATTAGGACTTATGCTTGGATCTGTTTATTTAATGGAAAAGTAAAATGATGTTTTTAAAATTGCTGACTGGAACTTTCCTTAGCCTAGCTCGATGGTTGTTGACTCCCATGGGCTTCGTTTTCCCGCATGTCTTGACCACTTTGTTGTGTTGATTGTGACCTTCGTGGTTGTTTATCCTTCATCCCTAGCTCACTAGTCATTGCCTGAGCAGTCATCCAGGAGCCTGATCTACGGTCGTTTTCTTAGCATTAAAATACCTATGGATCTCAACGCCCTACTTTTATGTGCAAGGATGATGAGCGAAGGACGAACCTGTTAGCCATCTACCCTTGATGTTTGTGCTTGGCTGATTGTTGATTCTGCTATCTGGAAACAACCTCTGTGTGTGGATTATCTTGTGTCCTGGTTGGTTTTCTCTATGCCTTAACTGATATAAACCCCGACAATCATTCCATGACCTTTCCCATCGGATCCTTGCGTTCTCTTACTATTGTATACGTTGTATTGGGGTTATAGCATTGGAAGCACAAATTGATTTCAGGTTTGCAAATTTTTGGGTATTCTGGCAATGAAAAAAAAAACGAATTGATTTCAGGTCTACATTTTTATAATGGTATCCTGGAAATGGAAAAACGTTCTTATTTGTTATTCTTGTCTGCATTGTATTGGTACTCTGGCAATGGGAAGAACATTTGATTTCCTATCTACATTTTATATTGGTGTCTGGGAGATGAAAAACGTTTTTGTATTCCTGTCTACATTGTATTGGTACTCTGGCAATGGAAAGAACGTTTGATTTCCTATCTACATTTTATATTGGTGTCCGGGAGATGAAAAACGTTTTTTTTGTATTCATGTCTACGTGGCATTAGTATCCTGGCAATCGAAAACGAATTCATTTCCATGTCTGCATTTTGCCAACGTTTTTCCCTTTTAAATGATGGCAACATGGAGTTCCTTCTGGCACATTTTGGGCACATCATTCTGCATATTTTAATTATGGATAGCCATGAATGCCCTTCTGGTGTGTCCCTGTACACATTTTTCCCTTTTAAAATTAGACTATGATAGTTGATTAATTACCCACGATTTTTCCATTCAAAACGTGGTTGAGATTATGGTTAAATGCTCACGAATTGCCATTCAAAACATGACTGAGACCATTCTTTAATACTCACGATTTTTCCATTCAAAACATGTCTAAGATCGTTGTTTAAATGCTCACATTTTTCCATTCAAAAAATGTCTGAGACCATTGTTTAATGCTCACGATTTTACCATTCAAAACATGTCTGAGACCATTGTTTAATGCTCATGATTTTACCATTCAAAACATGTCTGAGATCATTGTTTAAATTCTCACATTTTTCCATTCAAAACATGTATGAAACCATTTTTTAATGCTCACGATTTTACCATTCAAAACATGTCTGAGACCATTGTTTAATGCTCACGACTTTACCATTCAAAACATGTCTGAGATCGTTGTTTAAATGCTCACATTTTTCCATTCAAAACCTGTCTGAGACCATTGTTTAATGCCCACGATTATTTCCTTTAAAAGTTGACTTTGATTGTTGTTTAAATACCCATGATTTTTCCTTTAGAATGTTGCCAGAGCTTGTTGTAATTACCCATGATTTTTCCTTTAGAATGTTGCCAGAGCTTGCTGTAATTACCCATGATTTTTTCCTTTAGAATGTTGACTGAGCTTGCTAGATTGACCACGAATTTACCAAAACCATTGCTACAATTAATTGTCTTGTTAATTCCAATGTTAAATGCTATATTAATTTCCTTACTAAATACCAGAAGCATCGCTACAACACTGTGAATGGCCAGCAGATTCCTACTTATTGATTAAATGCCGCAGCGAGTTAAATGGTTCACAGTTATGTAAAATGCCTTGTTTTTGTGCTATTAATCATTATGTTAACCGTCATATAAATTGCCTCGTTACTGTTATATTAATTGTTATGTTAATTAACATGATAATTTCCTTGTTAGTGCTATAATACTTGTTATGAAAATAGTCATGCAAACTACCCTGCTATTGCTCAATTAATTGATTATGTTAATCATTATGTTAAATGCCTGGTTAACTACTGTAATAAATTGTTATGTAACAGATATGTAACTACCTTGTTGATTTTCTACAACAATGTTATTAGCTGACAATTTCCTCCTCGATGATAATAACCACCTAATGTGGTTAGTTTAGTCATTTTATCTAGACTAATGTTGAGGTTTAAATGTTCATATGTGCTATAGGTAACATTCCACTTTAAGAATGTTAATGTTGTTATTCAAGTTTATGGTTAGTTGGATTTATAGATATCGCCTAATTGGTAACCCAGACTCGCTAAATTTGAGTCGTAATTCATGTTAAGTTCGGTGGGTAACTCATTGACTGATGGAATTTAGAATGGTTAATTGATTTGTATTTAACGCCAATTTAAGTCATAGATAACGACCTTTTAGCCTTGATTAATGGTTGTTGTTAAATATTAATTAATGTTGTACATGGTTTTGTAAACGTTCAATGTGATTGTTTTTTCTCACTGTAAGGGTTCTAGTTACTTGTGTAATTAATTTTGGGTTGCTAGGATGATTGTCCTTAGCTGAGAAGGCTTGGTCTGCTTGTGTCAGGCGGGATGTAGACATCTCCTTGTTCCTCCAAACAATTGCCATCCCTAAGACTTTAAATGGTCAAAATCGATGGGAACCTAGGCTTGAGCATTGCTTATGTGTCTTGGAAGTCCTAACCATTGCAGGGTAGGACGGGCGGGTAGTCATTCTTATTTTTCATCGATTGAATGTCGTACATTGCTTCCAGGTGCTTGATGTGCTTTTATGTTAGGCTGTTATGTTGTTTTTGCGTGATTTGCATGCGTTGTGTCGTCGTCATGTTGCGATGTTGAGTATAATTTCATTATTACCTTCCTACACACACACACACCTAAAAATAAATAAAAATTTAAGGGTGCTTTTACCGGTTGTACATCGTAGGAGTTGTACCAGATGGGGATGTTACAATAAGGCCTTTGAAATTTTATAGGTTCATTCATTTGATTAGTTTACTAATACTTGAATATAAGGTGTAATCAAATTTAAAAGTTATGAATTCTATAGATTAAATGTAATTGAAAATTAAGTGCAAAATTGAGGTTTGTAAAGTGGAATTTTAGATTCTAAAAATGTTAAAATATCAAATTCCAAAAGTGAACAATCATAATCCTAAAGTAGTGATTGCAAATTATCTGAAAAAAAATTGTTTTTAATGAACAAGGGAACTATGTAATTACAAAAAACTATAATTGTGATGATGTGAATGACACATATTTGTCAATGTTATTGTGGCCTTGCTTGTTACACTTGAATGATGTTACTAATGTGAGATTTATTTTACAAAGCATGAAACGAGTTTGTTAAATATTGTAATTAGTTATTTTTCTTAATTTTATATGTGTGAAAATGATTTTAAGGTGAATAAGGTCTTTAGATTTTTATATATTCAGTTTTTATAGATTAAATGTAATGAAAAATTAAGTGTAGAGTTGGGGTTCTTAAAGTGAAAATTTAGATTCTAAAATTTCTAACATTGGATTTCAATGGTGCAAAAACAAATTCCTAAAGTGTTTATGTGAATTATAAAATTAGATTAAAGAAATAGAATTATAAAAACAATTGTGCTTATGTGAATGAAACATATTTTGTAGATGAATTGTAGCCTTACTTACTACACCTAAATGGTGATATTGATGTGAGATATGCTATAAACAAACATGAAATAGATTGTTAAATAGTGTAATCGATTATTTTTGTTAATATTTTCTTTGTGTGGAAATATTTTATGCTTAATAAGGCCTTTGGAATTTTAGAGATTCATTCATATGATTAGTTTAGTAATACTTGTAGATAAGGTGTAATAAAATTTAAAGGTTATGAATGATATAGATTAAATGTAATTGAAAATTAAGTGAAAAATTGGGGTTTGTAAAGTGAAAAATTAGATTATAAAAGTGTTAAAATATCAGATTCCAAAAGTGAGCAATCAGATTCCTAAAGTACTAATATTAGTTTTCAAAATGGAAAAATCATACTTTGAAGGTGCCAATATTGGCTTTGAAAAGAGAAAAATCTAGTTCTGGAAGTGTTGTTAATGGATTCAAAAGGTGCAATATCTAGTTCCAAAAGTGACACAAAAAGTGCAATTGTGGCACTTTTGGAACGAGAGTTTACACTTTAGACTCCAATTTTAAAATTTAGGAATATTATTTTTGGCCTATCTTCGAAGGGGCTTAGACTGTAATTATTCCATATTTAATAAAATATAGGTGAAGTCTCATTTAAAAGATATTCTCATTTACCTTATCAATGATGGAAAAAGGTCCATATTTAAGGGGTTTGAGTTTCTTTGCTACTTCGTATAGGTGTCACGTACATAGGTAAAACCACACCTTGTCTCCAACATAAAATCTATAATCTTCTTTATGCTATTCATGTTTGGATTTATACTGTTTCTAGCTTCTCTCAAGTTTCTCTTTCACTTTCAAGTGTATTTGTTCGATTCGTTTCCAAAAATATACTTTCCCTCATCTCTTCTCCTTTTACCTTTGCTTCTTCCTTTTACTATCCATACATAATGTCAAAAGGTGAGGGAGGTCGATACCAAAATATATTCTCAAAAGGTGAATTTTTTGTGGAATAATGGAGTTATCGTATAACTACTAAATATATACAAGTTGATCATCACATGTTTTTGGATGTTTAGTATTGTGACCTCACAATATTTGCACCAAAGTTCAGTTGATACCTTAACTTTTTACATCTATTTACGGATGAAATGTAGTCAAATACCTCATATTTGTGTGCATCCTTTCCCAAAACGTTTTCCAAAACCTACACAAGAACATGTTGTCACAGTATAATAGTATGGAGATCAACAATTGATAATGTACGCAAACATCAGTGAAGAAAAATATAATTTCTTATTGTTTAGTGATCATCTTCTTTCATTAAGCACACACATATTACCAAAGAAACCCACAACTACAAAAAAGTAGTCATAGCCTCTCAGGGACATGGGAAAACCTCCATCAAAGTCCATGGAGATATTCTACCAAGGTATTTTTTTCATTTCTAGTGGCATGCATAGCCCATGTTTCTTAGTTCTTATCTTGCCAATGCTACAAATAACATAGTCGTTAATAAATATCACCACCTTCTCCTACATATTTAGCCAATTCACATACCTTTGTATATTTTCCACTATATCTTTCAGGACAAAATTCTTGACTATCCTGGAGGTTTTACATTCTCAAATAAACCAACTTGTCCAATTTCTAGAAGGCCATTTTGGATATGGTATTCATTCTCATTCATAAAATAAACTAATATTTTATTTAACTATTGATATATTCATTTGAGGTATTCATCTCTTGGATAATATTCACTCAATAGATCATGGGTGAACGGATCAAGTTGCATTAGCCTACCAATGATTGTAATATTATTTAGAGGGGGTCATGAGATCATTTTAGTCAACTTTTTTGTAACCCCTTTCTTAAATTTTTTTATTAGTTGGAATTGTTGTAGGAATATTGACCATTCGTAATGCCTCACTTGTTTCATTTTTCTTTGGATTTTCAAGTATTGCAAAGATTGGTGTTTAGTGTGTATGATGGTATCTTTTCCAAGGACATAATGATTCCACTTATTCACCACTTGGGAAATATAAAATAGTGATTTATCATATGTGGGGTAGTCCAACAACGCTTCATGAAACAACTATAAATGGTAACACATTGATACTCATCCTTTCTTAAGAAATTTCCCTAAAGCATAACCACCTCCATATGTTTCTAGTTCAAATAGGCATTGTAAATTGGGCATGGATAACATTAGAGCAATTCTTATTTATTATCTATGTCTTTAATTATTCTAATTCATATTATTGTGGTTTTTCCCAATCAAAACCCTTTCATTTGGTAGTCATGGAATGTGATGGTGGTGCTATTGTTAGAAAATTCACTATGAACTTCCTCAAATATTGAACTATTCCCATGAAACTTCTCATCTCTATCAAGATGGTAGGAATATGTCATTGTAACATCCCACTCTAGTGCACTGAGTGAACTTATTCTTAGAGGACACTTGCTCGCAAGTGATCCAGATTATTATGCTATTACAACATTTGATTTTGATTAGGAGGCGCTATGGGTTAATGTCATGTTGTTTTGTTTCATTGACATAGACAGGTGCTATTGACTCAGTTTTACTGAGTGTGCAGGATTTTGGACCTCGAGGATGTGGAGGCATCGATGGAACCCCTTAGACTCTGGATAGAGTCGGGGAGTGAACTAATGGGTTTTGATTGTTTTATATGTGATATTAGTTCATCTGTTTAGATGATATGAAATGGATATATTTCTGACATGATTCATTGATGATGCAGGCTGACGATAGCTTGTCGACCAAACTCACATGTGGAGAAGAGGGGTCACACTTGATTACCAGAGATGTTGAGGGAGAGATGTGGACAACAACCCTGCCATAGCCTACTAGCACTCTCGTCGTGGCTCAAACTGTAGGGTAACGATTACCTAGTTTGAGAGGACCCACGATGCCATGAGGGAAGACTGCATGTTAAGGTCCTAACCCGCACTTAGGTAGATCAATGTATTCGGATGTAATAAAGGTCAATATTAATAATACCTTTCAATAAAATAGAATAAGGTGGATGTAAGAAGACCTAATAGAAACCTTTCAATAAAATAGAATAGGTGGATGTAAGAAGACCTAATAGAAGCCCGCTTCTAGAAGGATCTTCTCCTAGATGCTTCTTTTTAGTATAAATAGGAGCTCTAGGGTATGAGAACTCAGTTTGAGATTATTGTAATAGATACTGCCGGACCGGAGGTTTCCCCCTCAAGAGGCCTGTGAACATTTTTATCTGATTCAAAGTGCTATTTTGTTGCTATTTCAGATATCATTTATGTGTATTGTGAAGATTGGCGCTGGATATTTTACCGTTATTCAGCCATTTCTAGCATTGCCGCTCTTGCATATTTTATATATCCGGCATCTTGCAAGTGGTATCAGAAAGCACCTTTCCTCAAGTACACCACAGGGTATTTTTCTTTTCTCGTGGTAGAGACGATTCTCGCATCTTAAGCCACAGAGATCCGCTGCTACGCGATAAAACCTCACGGGTTGAGGGATTCATACATGCGTGAAATACAAGTGGTTCTTAAGAGCACGCTTTGTTGGCCACCCTTTGTAACCCCAAGCAGGCCCTTCTCGAGTGGTAGCGATCAAAAATGGCCTGTGGTAATGATCGCTCTTGATTTCAAGCCCTTCAGAGATAAACCTATCGGGTCACGGATCGCTATAGTGTCACCATAATAACACTGAAGATAATTTCCTAAAATTGGTAGCCTGGGTAGTATGGCTAAGGGTATGCTCTATCCTCCTTATTTAGTGCCCTCGAGATATTACCGAAGTACTCACTGCTGAACCTCAGACGTGATATCGAGCTATAGCACGTGGAAACCCTTTGTCTCAGAGGAACCTTGAATACCTAACCCTTGGGGAACATAAACAACAATATAAACAAATTAAACCGACGAGATCTATTAACCTCGCATTCCAGATTCGCTGTTAGTAAATACTCTCCGGTTCAGATTTGGGGATTTCAGCACCTAAACATTCTTCGACCAAAGCATAACCCCCAAATGAAAAAAAAAGGGAAAAAAATTTTCTGCACCATTATTTGAGACATATACCATTAGATTCATCTCTTCAGCTCTTATCACTTCTATCCATTCATTTTTCTCAAGAAAAATTTCGACCCTACCGCACTTTCGGGCCAACGCATTTTTCACCATTATTTGAGACCCATTCCATTAGATTCATCTCTCTTCTCCCTTATCACTTTTATCCATATCATTTCATGAAACAAATTGACCCCGGCCAAATTCTTCACCACCCATCATGGCCCATAATTGTAACCAAGAACTAGAGTCTTGATTCAACACCCTACAACATGGTTTATGAGACCCAACAAGAAGTACAACAACTTAGTGCTACTATTGCCTCCCTGCGGATGCCCCCATGAATGCATCCGCCTAGATAGCCAAAAATCGTGAATGGGGAAGTAAAATGAACTTGAATCGCTGCCAGGAAGCACTCGGGTGACCAAACAAAAATCCCTCTCGATGATTATGCTCCTAAAAAGACCGAAGGAGAAACTTCTTCCCATTCTTCTAACCACATCACTTTAAAGGGACATAATGCCTCCGGTGGATGTAACTAAATTTGATGGCTCGACCTAATCGGGTTGGGTAACACAAATGGAACATTATTTCTCCTCTCTACAAACATTGGCTGCATGATTCTGGCTAAACTCCGTATGGTGTTCCATCTCGACCAAGAACGCCGGCAATGGTGGCAATGGAGAAAAACTTCCCCGTCAAGGATATATTGCTTGGACCCAATTTGTTGCCGAACTTTATGAACGCTTTGAGACCGACACCAACCATTTGGGCCGCTTGACAAAATTCAAGCAATCAGTACGCTTGAAGACTTCATAGCTGCATTTGAGCCCGCTTTCAACAGAGGGCATGATCGATGCCTTTTTTCAAGAGTGTTTTATCAACGGCCTCAAGGAGGAGGTTAGGCCCATGTCCTCATGGTCGAATTTACGATTCTGTGGAGGCTACCAAAATCCAAAGAAGCACAAACAAATTGTTTCCTCTCAAAACCGTAGTTCCTTTTTCCCGCCTCTAAACTAGTAAACCCTACTACTCCCTCCGGCCCCTTAAAAATCCAAAAATTGACCCGGGCCAAAATGGATGAATCCACAACTCAAAGGCCTCTCAAGTAACCGTGATGACAAATATTTCAAAGCACAAATGTAAGGGAAACAAAGCTCTTTATGCATTATCTCTCGAGGGGATATTCAAGAAGACGGCATGATGACACTTCCCTCAAGTTCTCTCGAAGTCACCGTAAACTTTAAGTGAAATAAACCCTCCTTCCAACCTTCCTGCAGAAGAATCCATCATTTCCTCAATGCTCTCACCGGCTTCTCTGCGCCCCCAAACTCTCAAGCTCATCGGTTATATCAAGTAATCAACAGGTCATCATTGCTGATAGTGGCAAAGACTCCACAACTTTGTTCATTGCCATCGCCCAAGAAACCCACCGCTATATCCATACGGGCATTACCAAATCATGATCAAGCAATGGTGGCTCTATGAATGTGGAGGGTACGAAAATGTGCTCCTAACAGGTGACTACAACCTCAAATCCTATATGTTTTCTATTGACATGGGAGGTTGCGACATTGTGTTAAAAAAAGCCGAATGGCTCAGAACCTTTGGGTCCCATTCTCATGGACTTCAGAACTTAACCATGAAATTTGGACCAAGGCTGCCACAAACATAAATTTCAAGGCATCATCAGTTCTAAATCATCAGTTCTCATCGCATGAGAAATTGCTCAAAAGGTCATTCGGGTGTCATAGCCCAACTCTATGCCATTCAAGCCATAGAGATCCCACCGGGTACCCCAAGACCTCCAAGCCTCTTGTCTAAACATCAAACAAATTTCTCCACTCCACAAGGACTCCCTCCAAGGTGTCCATGATCATTCCATTTCCTTTGTCCCACAGTTTCCCCCCAACATGCGCCCATATCACCACCCCTTTGCCCAAAAGAATGAAATTGAAAATGGTCCAGAAACTCCCACGCTGGAGTCATCCATCCTAGTAAAAGCCCTTACTCATCACCAATAGTCATGGTACCAAAGAGTTAGTTGTCTTTGCATGTCTTGACTTCCGTGTTCTCAATAAACTCACCATCAAAGACAATTTCCCATCTGCCACATGACTCCTGGATGAACCGAGGAAGCCTCCAATTCTTCAATTAAACTTGATTCGGGGCTTCTGCTATCACCGTGATCTCGTATGAAAGAGTCTTACATCTCTATGGCCTTTCACACTCATGAGGGCCATCACGAAGTTTTTGGTCATGCCCCTTTGGGTTGTGTAACTCTCCCACCTTCGTGAGCCTCATGAACCATGTCTACTCTTTCTTCGTTTTTCATAGTTTTCTTTGATGATATCCTCATATATAGCAAGACATGGAAAGACCATCTGACTCCATGTGGATCATGTTCTCATCCTACTCGCCAAAGACTCAGCCTTTTCCTCAAACAGTTCAAATGTGTTTTTGGTGCATCCTAAGTAGAATACCTGGGTCATCTAGTTGGAAAGGGATGGCCGTGGTGGACCAAAGATTGAAGCTATGCAAGATTGGCCGCACTCCCTAAGACTCTCAAAATATTGCGTGGATTTTACTCATGTGGTGGTATTATCGCAGTTCAAGGCCAAGAACTATGGAAAGATTGCAACACCTCTCACCTACCTCCTAAAAGAACTCTTTCACTTGACCCCAACAGAAATGCTGATCAAGCTTTTCAAACTTGAAGACAACCATGTGCACCACTCCACTGCTCCCCACTTCACAAAGACATTTGTGTTGGAATGCGACGCATCGTGGAAAGGCATTGGCTGTCCTTATGCGTGCTGTGTTGACCTTTTGGCTCCTTTACGAAAACAAGCACTAAAAGAATATCGGCAAACCTATTTATGAAAAGAAATGTTGGCGATCTCCGGTGATGCAAAATTTTGGAATTATGTGCTGCCCTTATCTCTTGGGGCAACGATTCCAAATTAAGGTAGACCATCAAAGCCCCAAGTACCTTCTGGAACAACGCACTTCCCATGAGCAACAAAATGTCACTTCAAGCTCTTACTGGCGACAAGTGAGATCATTTCATGCAAAGGGCAAAGACAATGTAGGTGGCGTATGCACCCGAAATACAAGATTAGCGATCCTTTTTGTTTCCTTCATTGTACCTGACATCGCAAGTCAGGCGACGTGAATGGCTGCAAGACCCCAAAAGTTTGCATCTAATTCCAGCAACCGCCAGAACAAGGTACGTGCTCCCTGTGGTACTCTTATTAGGATGAGCTTCGAGCACAAAGGTCGCTTTGTATTTAAGTAAACAATCCAAAGATCAAATCCACGGTAATTCTCCTCAGCTTCATGCTACACTCCACAAGTAGCACCTGTGGTTCACCAAAACATATGACGAGTTAAACGCTCCTTTCTGGGATGGTATGAAATGTGACATCCGAAGTTTGTGGTCGAATGTGAGGTATGCCAACACAACAAGGGAGAAACAAAAAAATCTCCAAAAGTACACTCCAACCGCTCAATTCCCCCGACATTTAAAGGATATATCTATGATTTTATTACAGGCTTACCCAACCGGGGAATAAATCAAAGGAGTAATGGTGGTGGTGGATCAGCCTTTCCAAGTATGCTCATTTTGTGCTCTTTACCACCCATTTACATCAGCATCCATGGTGGCCTAAATTTTCATGGATCAGGTCTCAAGTCAAAATCACCAACGTTCTATACAGCGGCATGCCAAACTCTATTGTTTCCTATCGAGACCCAACTTACAAGCAATTTTTGGCAAGAACTGCTTAAGCTACAAGGCACACAATTGCATCTCACCTCAGCCTTTTATCATTCCTGCAGATGGTCAAATGGAAGTCACAACAAGTGTTTGGAAACCTATCCTCGAGGTGCTTTGCATCGGAAAACACCGCGGGTCTAATGGTTACCTCACGAATGGTGGCACAACACTACATACCATACGCCCACTGCGATGACTCCTTTTGAAGCAAAGTTGTATGACGTGGCCACCGCCGCCTCTATACTTACCGTACCTCAAGGTCCGTGCAACACCAAACACTTACGCCCGAGAGGATATTATTTGTACTCTTAAAGAGAACTTGTTCATGGCCCGGAACAGAATGAAGCAAAGAAGCGACCAAGGTCGCACTGAATGTCAATTTGTAGAAGGATCGTACTGCAAATGCAACCATATAAGAAAACTTCCCTCAAGGCTAGTCGAAGTGTCGTAAGTTAGCACCTAAATTTTATGGCCCTTACATTTCTAAAGCTGCAGGGACAAGTCGTGATATCAATTAGCTCGCCTGGGCCAAGCTACATCCCCGCTTTTTCATTTTCTTGCTTGAAGAAGGTGATTGGGAACCAGTGCCAACTTCAAACCAACCTTCCAGAAAGAAGGCTAAAGAAGGATCCATTTGGTTACAACCGGAAGCAGTTTTGGACCAAAGGGAGCTGCCGCCTGCGTCAGAGAAACCATCAAGGAAGTGCTAGTACGTTGGAAAGATATGACTCTAGTAGATGCCACCTGGGAACCAACCACTCATTCGGGCAAAGAAGCTTCACATCTCAAGCCTTGAGACAAGGTTGTTTTGGCGGGGCTGACATGTTAAGGTCCTTAACCTGCACTTAGGTAGATCAATGTATTCTGATGTAATAGCACAATATTAATAATACCTTTCAATAAAATAGAATATATGGATGTAGAAGATTCCAATAGAAGCTTCCCATTTAGAAGGATCTTCCTCTAGATGTTTCTTTTAGTATAAATAGGAGTCGAGGGTATGAGAAACCCAGCTTGGAGATTATTGTAATAGAGCTTGCTCGACTGGAGGTTTCAAAGAAATTCCTCGTGGAACACATATCCGATTCAAGTGTTATTTCAAGGCTATTTCTCAGATTTCGTATATCATTTCTGTGTATTGTGAAGATTATGCTGGATATTTTACTGTTATTCTGTCATTTCTAGCATTTCGTTTCTGTTCTGCATATTTTATATATCTGGTATCTTGCACTGCAATAGTTTCTCATGATGATTCTAAGGGTCACGCGATAAGGAAAGGGCCTTATTCCTTAAAGTCCCTTAGTCTACCACAAGATCACCTAGTGGAGTATTGGCTCCAGGGGTTTTTAATGTCTACCAAGTCAGTCAAGAGGTGAGTGGCACCCTTGGAGAACGTGTTGCATCCTGAAGGGCATGTCACGCGAGAAAAATGGAAAGAGGCGCATGTCGCACGAGAGAAACAAAAAGAGGTGAGTGGCACTCTTGGAGCACCTAGTGCATCCCGAAGGGCACGTCGCGTGGTTAGTTAATAATTGGATAAACCTAGATGACTTTAGGACAATAAAGTGTTCAGGAAGATTTGAAACCTTTCCCTTAGAAACAAAATGTCGCCATGTCTAGGAAAGTAAGGTCTAGGTGTAAATTTTGTTGGTGGTAAAATTTTACATATTTAAAAAAAAATTAAAAAAAAATAAACATATATAAAAATAAAAAATAAAATAAATAAACAATAAAGATAATCTTCATTAATCTTGTGGCAAGAAGGGGTAAGCAAGCAAAGTGATTTATAAAAATATTTTGGGATAAAACTTAAAAAGGGGAAGTGATTGTTTTACTTTATTATGCTAATTAAAAATTTAATTCATTAAAAAAAGGGGGAAAAAGGGTAAGTTTCTTCACATGCCTTTTTGAGTTTAATTAAAAAGGGAAAAAGGGGAAATCTAAAATAATTAGGAAACTAGGAAAAAGAGGGAACCATAAAAGAAAGGGGAAACACTAGGAAAAAGCAGTTAATACAACTTAGTAAGGTATCTACCATTTAAGAACATTCTAATTTAAACTGAACTACCAAATTAATAATGGGGAAAGTCATTAAAACCTGTAAGGGAATTTGGGGACACCTAGGAGAGATTCTAGGAGTGACTCTAGGTGGGTGAGGGAAATAAGGGTAATTAATTAATTAAATAAATTAGTTTTTGGAGGAATGAAGGGGATGGGTGACACATGTACGAGGAGGATTATTATGAATTAAATTAATGAACAGTAAATTAAAAAGGATTTTGGGAAAGCAACTGGGTTATAAAATCTATATAAAGGAGGGAGGAGGAGGAAGAGAGACCTCTTCTGTTTGGCGTAACGTTACGCTGCATAAATTTGTACTTGAGTGACTTAGCTTGTGGGAGTTCGGATACCCAGCTTGGTGAGGAGTGGTATCTCGACCTTGCGAGGCGAGCTGGGAGTTAGTTGATTCTATGGATAGTGTGCATGGACCCTTTGTGGCTCGGGGTCTAAGAAGGAAGAAGAGTACCCCTAGCGCTGGCTAGGAGGTACCGGTGAAGTTTCATCGATTGGCAAGCAGGAGCTATACGAAGCGCGCGGGACATCAACTCCGAGCGAACGTTTGGGCAACAGTACGCCTCCATTATTGTTGCATGGTATATTTTTAATATGATATATGCTTTAGTTATGCATGTTTATTGGGTACAGAAAATGATTGTCTTAGTATTCTAGTTGATGACTGAAATTTTTCCCACAGTCGTTAACTCGATGTTGATTTTCCCATGTCCTTCGATCCCTGCATGTCTTGACCGTCCTATGGTATATGGATTCGTGATGATTGTGGTTTTTTTTTCCTATTGTCCCTATCTCATCAACCCTCACCTAAGAAGTTGGCCAAGAGCCTGATCTATGGTTGTCGCTTCGACGTTAATAGACCTATGGATCTCAACTCCCTGCTTTTTTGTGCGTGGATGATGAGCGAAGGATGTTCCTATCAGTCATATACTCCTGTTGGTTGTTCTTGTTGACTATGGTCATGGTGTTTTGAGTGAACGTTTACCCTATGCCTTGTACATCTTTGTTCCCTGTGGTTTACTTCTGCACCTAAATTTATTTGAGAAGGATTTTATCTGCGTTTTTTCTTGGGATGTGATTTTTTTTCCATGCTTTAAATCATTTGAAAAATGAATTAGTTATGATCCCTGTCTGCGTTTTTTCTTGGGCTGTGATCTTTTTCCCATGCTTTAATTCATTTGAAAAAAATGAATTAGTTATGATCCCTTTCTGCATTTTTGCTTGGGCTGTGATTTTTTTCCATGCTTTAATTCATTTGAAAAAAATGAATTAGTTATGATCCCCGTCGACGTTATTGTTTTGTTATCCCAGGTGAATGAAAAACATTTTATTATCACTATCTGCATTATGGTTTTGGTATCCTAGATGAATTAAAAACATTTTATTATCACTCTCTTTGTTTTGTTTTGGTATCCCAGGTGAATGAAAAACGTTTTATTATCACTATCTACATTATTTTTTTGGTATCCCAAACAAATGAAAAATGTTTTATTATCATTGTCTGCGTTATCATTTTGGTATCCTAGGCGAATGAAAAAAGTTTTATTATCACTGTCTGTGTTATGGTTTTGGTATCCCAGGAAAATGAAAAATGTTTTATTATCACTGTTTGTGTTATTATTTCGGTATTCCAGGCGAATAAAAAGGGGGTTTTATTATCAATGTTTTCATTTTGTTTGGTATCCCTGTCTGTGTTTTTGTTTGGGTACCCCAGACGAAGGAAAAACAAATTCTTTATCCCTGGCTGTGATTTGTTTGGTATGTTGGTGAAATCATAAGTGTTCACCTGTGTTGCATCATTAATGAGACATTGAATTTATTTGGAAGTTTTTATGTTAATGTTTAATTGTAACATACCTCCCGTTCGTCACGACTACAAACCTCATATAACAAGTGGATATTTTTTTTTTTGTTTAAAAGTGTGTGCGTGCGTACAAGGGGAACAACATATTCGAATCTACTTCGCCAACCGACGACTAACAAGACACAACCACGAAGATCACAAAAAGAATACATAAGGCGCACAACAAGAATTGCAAGCAATAAATGACATACTGTGTTATGTACAATACGAACACAGATGGAAGATTCCATAGTAGTAGATTTTACTATTTTTTCACAGGAAAGCAGGGTGTTTAATCTTAGTTCTCTGCTCCGGAGAGAGAGAATGTCAGATAGGCTCCTGGCCGACTGCTCAGGCAGAAACTAGTAATCTCTGTCAGGAGGTCGCAGTGGTGGGAACTCTACCTTTAATGAGCTCGCGACTACTGATACGACCTTAGAGGTGTGTCACAAGAGTGGAAACCCTGCCTTTAAAGGGCCCGAGACTCTTGATACGACATTGGATTCTTTACACAGAAAATAATCACACACACAGACTTATATACAGAGCGACTAGCTTTATCATATCGAAGAGTCTGATATCATATAACTGTGAGTTTGGGAAATTCCAATTATAGTACTAAACCTGAAATTAACCCGACCCTAAACGTCAGCATAGAAATAAACAACAACTTTATTAACCCTAAATTTAACAGCCCAACCCTAAGCCAATCAAATAAAATTACCCTGCAGAAGGAACCCATTGGATAAGGGTGCCCACCAGAATTGAGGGCAACACAGAAAAACCCAATACGCAATAAAAACAAAAGCCAATTGAGCAACGATATCATTACCATAATGATAAACCCACTAAAATTTACCTTACCATGAATGTTAGCACTAACATAAAACATTCTCCATATTATCTTCACATTACTTTAACAATTATTACCATACATTTACATTTCATTATATTACTTTTCATTAACCTAACATGTTATTACATTACCTTACATTCAATAGATTATATAAATATCTAGATCTATGGGAAGAAAACCATCACTATTCCATTAAAACAATATAAAACAAAGGCAGCTGTATCTATGCTAATTTAATTCACCACATTACCTTAACATTACTTTCTATTTATTCAACCATGAGCTATATTGACATTACCCTTACCTATTATAATGACAACATAAAATTACAACAAATGCCTTTACAAGTCATCACGTTTTAATTCATCATATTCCATTCAAGTTAAAATAACCTAGCAACACAAATTCTTTATTTCCTTACTTCTAGTAGGTTGCCAACACTATAGTACTATAACATAAAATCTTTCATTTTATATTACAAAATAAGGCAACAAGTAATCATAACGTTTCCTTGATATCCATCAACATTAAATTTTACATTTTTTTTTTATTTTGCTATCACAAACATTCCATACTATAACATAAAGTCTTTCATTTTATATTACAAAATAAGGCAACAAGTAATCATAACATTTCCTTGATATCCATCAACATTAACTTTTACCTTTTTTATTTTTTATTTTGTTATCACACACATTCCATCTACAATTTACAATAACAATATATATATATTACAGTAACCGTACATATATAATTTGTATTAATTGTATTAAGGGTAAGTTGTATTCCATCAAGGGTAAGTCGAAAGGGCTGGAAAACGTAGCAAGTAAGTTCCTTCCGTTAAACCTGGGCTTCCTTACATTACGCTGGCATGTCAACAAATAATAGCGAGGTGCATCAATTCCCTTTATAGGAATAAACAAGTCATTAATAGTAATAAGTTTATTGTGATCAAAATTCTCATATTGTCTCCTGGTGAAGGTGAAGCGTGAAGATTCTGTTCCAGACAGTAAGGCAGAGAGGCAGAAAACACCATGCAGGGGCGAAGGTAAGGGTTTAAAAGTTGCAGGGCGACCGTGTACGAGGTTGAGGAGGTTTGGAAGTGAAATGAAGCGTTATCAATCGATGAAAACGCCATAAGCG
>SNQJ01S0019566.1:21456-41313 GCA_010110895.2 Picea sitchensis
TAGATAAAAATAGCATAATCCAAGATCACTGAGAAATACACAATCACAAGAGACACAACATTTATCCTGGGAAACCATCTAGGGGAAGAAAACCCAACAAAACTTCCTTAATATAGATAGCCAATACAATGCCAAGAGATCTATTATGCTAATACAAAAATTCCTCTCTTAGATATGTGCCACTCTCTCTCTCCTTCTTCTCCTGTAGAAGATCTAAACTTGTCTCTCAAATTGAGCAAGTGAGTTGTGTCTAAGTGAGGCGCTAGCCTCCTTTATTTATACAAGTCTGTCACGTATGAAGTGTGTCTTCACTGGCAGGGATGACTTCTCAAACTGGGTGGGTAAACCGACCTTTATTATATTTCTGGGCTTCTTTAATATCTGTTGGGGCCAACTTCCTATTCTACCTATTAAAATTGTCTTTTGACCAATCTGCAAAAGGGGATTTTGTCCTATTACTATAACCGACATGATCAATCCACAATGGGGATTGATCATATAAATAATATATCAATAATAATAAGAATACTCTTTGCAATTACATTATTTCAACATTTTAAACTCTGCAGTTTGCCCCATTCATTTTTTTAATTGACAATTTCCCCAATTCGTTTTTAATTGACAGTTGCCCCATTCTGTTTTTAAATGACATTTTTCCCCATTCATTTTTTCTAATTGACAATTGCCCCAACTCGTCTTTAATTGACAGTTTCCCTATTTTGTTTTTAAATGACAGATTTCCCCATTCGTTTTTTTTTTTATTTGACAATTTTCCCATTCCGATTTTCCCCATCCCGTTTTTGATAGTCAGTGCATAACTTGACAAAAGGCGCATTATATATTCAGTTGTGTTTATTTATATTACCTGACAAATGATCAATCTACGTGCATTCTGAATGACATAATTAACAATGGAATTGACTGGATTAAATGTCTCTAAAGGGTGTTAATTATGACTAGGATTATCGCATTAAATCTCATTAAAATCATATGGCAACAAATCTCAATGAATGTATGTGGCTCTAATTTCTCATTAAATATTTGGATCTAATTTATCATTAAAAGTACATGGCTCTAATTTCCCATTGAATGCATATGGCTTTAACGACATTGTCGCTTCCTAGCAGATTCCTTAAAGGTTAATAGATGGATATCATTTTGGTACGGTTAGTGTAGACAGACGACATGTGATGTAATGTGTTAATAAGTATTTCATTATAGTTTTCTGCATTCATATGGTAAAGGTTGTTTTTTGATGTCAAATTCTAGTTAGATTACAATTTGGAATTAATTTAGAATCCCCCATTTACATCGTAAGAATGATAAAATTGATCGATATTCAACGCTATTTAGATGGTATTTATTCACCGGTTAGACTTGATAAAAGGGGTGGGTGGTTGAAAAGTCTTGTATTGGGTTGTCTCTTCCCTGGTAGTCATCCTTTGATGTCTCGTCAGCCTGTTGTTGGGGTTTGGGTGTGGTTTCTCTCAGTATTCGACTCCTAGCGAGTCAGATTTTTCTAGAGTCCTCGGTCCAGATAGGAGGTGTGGTGCAAACATTTTGATGTGGTTATCACCTGGGGATGACATGATTCCTGATGAGGGGATCATGGTTCTCCCTATTGGATAGCGGCGAACAAGAACTTGGTCAGAGTCGGTGCATTCAATATGAGTGTTGTTGAGCGTTGTAAGTTTCTTTTGGCGCTGGGGTGGAACACATTCCTGTGTTGGGTCCGCACACCTTGAGGTTCTAGTCTTGTTCATATTTTTTCGGGTGTCAGGAGGGGGATGTTGTCCCTTATCTCATAGGCATGTCTTGTTTTCTTCGAGTGGGTAGTCATTCCTCCTATTTTTCTATGCATGTTTTCCTACTTGCCCTTGTGCCCAGGGCGTGGAGTCATAGTTATCTGTTGCTGGGATGACGTGCTTGCATTCATCGTCAGTTGTGTGGTTATTGTTGATGTCATCTCTTTCTTACCTAAAAATAAAAATAAAAAATTCACTTTTCGTTTCGCGTGTAGTCGTAACCTTATCGGGGACTTTACATTTGGTATCAGAGTGGGTTCAACCCGCGACTTGGGATCACTACGACTTTCGTTGTTATGATTTTATTATAATTTTTCTAATTGAGTTGACTTGTAATCGTGTAGGTGATCATGGTTAGAGGATGTCGCGGAGGCAGACGACGGTGTGACGCCTCCAGTAGCATCCACGCCTGAGGGGTATAACCCCCAGGGAGGTGAATAGGTTGTCAGGTAGGAGCAGATAGCAGTGGGTGATGTGGTTGGAGTGATGAGATATTTTTAGCACATGTGTGAGGCACTGATCATTCGTTTGGTTAGAGATGAGGCTAGAGCGTCGACACCCCCTGAGGGTCCACTGCACGGTCCAGTCGGTACTGGTAGCATTCACCATGAACTCGAGAAGGTCAAATTTCGCGAGTTCTTTGGTGCCTTGGATGGTGTAGCCGCCAAGGCATGGTTGGAGAATATGGCGATGTTATTTGATATTCATGACTATACCTCCAACATGAAGGTCTGCATGATGGTCTTTCAACTAAAGGGGAGCACTCTACTTTGGCGGAAGACACTCCTACCACAACTAAACATGGTCGTCGAAGACGTGTCATGGGAAATGTTCAAGGAACAATTCTGAGAGAGGTACCTATCAGAGGAATTCATTGAGTGTCATCTCAACAAGTTCAACGCCATACGACAGGGTGGTTGTACAGTGCCCGAGTACAAGGCCCATTTTATGGAGTTTCTCTGTTATGCTCCGCATCTTAACACTGTGAAACTTAAGGTCAACAGGTTCATGTTCGGCCTTAATGGAAGCATACGTTCAAAGGTTAGGATTATGATGTTTCAAACCTTGCATGATACCATCCAGAAGGCCCTCATAGCAGAGGAGGAACTTATTAGCAGGGGTGAGAGAAGGACTCTAGCGAGACCAACAGGGCAAGTGTCAACTGGTGCACAACAACATCAGACACTAGCCAGACATACGCCAGGATATCCTGGCTTTGAGAGGGGATCCACTTTCACTACACCTCAACGAATGACGCCTCAGCAACAGACACCTTATCAGGGACCACAACATCAGTAGCAGCGTCGACCACAACAATAGCAGTTTAGTCCTGTTCGGAAGAACAGACCAAGATTCCAGGCCGGTGGGCCGTCATCTTCTACTTTGGGTACCAAGAGTACTGGATCGAAGAAGGGTTGTTGGACGTGTGGGGAGCCACACTACCACCATGACTTCCCTGTAGAGAGGACTGGATCGTCTAGATTAGTCGGACCCACTACCGTGGGAGATATGGGAAAGACCTATAGGATTCATGCAACAGTTTCACCGCTAGGCAGAGAACCAGTCGACTATGCATGAGACGTCATGTACCGTCGCTGACCAGACCCTTAGTATTTTGACAGATCCTGGTGCTACCGAGAGTTTCATTTCTGGTGTAGCACTAAAAAGGAATAAGGTAAATGAAGTTGAACATGATGTGTTTAGCTTCATAGAGATGGATTTGGGAGACAAACAGAAGGTTGGAGGAAAGGTTACAGTCTGTATCCTTAACCCTGAAGAGTTTGTCACCAGGGCCAACCTGTACGTCATGATCTTAGGATCTTATCATGTTGTGATTGGTATGGACTGGTTGGAATCGCATGAGGCAATACTCAACTATAAGATGAAACAGTTGAGCTTGGTCAATTATGAAGGACAAAGACGTGTGATTCTAGGTCAGAACCAGGGAGTTTCCCTGAGGTTCATCTCTTCCTTGTAGCTACGGAAGAGCCTACGCAAGGGGTGCAAGATTTATGTGATCCTTGCATTAAACGAGAAGGGAGTGGTGGAAGGTCTAGAACACCTTTCAGTGGGGAGAGAGTTTGCAGAAGTCTTTCCGGAGGATTTACCTGGGATTCCACTGGAGAGGCAATTGGAGTTTACTATAGACCTAAAACTAGGGACTAAACTGATAGTGAGAAAGCCTTATCGTATGTCGACCCCAGAGTTACACGAGTTGAGAATGCAACTGAAGGAATTGCTAGACCTGGGACTGATATGTGAAAGTGTGTCACCATGGGGTGCGCCTGTTATTTTCATACGAAAGAAGGATGGGTCGTGGAGGCTATGCATTGACTATCGTCAATTGAACAAGCAAATGATCAGGAATCAATATTTGTTGTTGAGGATTCATGATTTGTTCGATCATATGAAGGTTGTGATGGTGTTCTCAAAGATAAATTTGTGATGAAGGTATCACCAGTTATGGATCAAGGAGGATAATGTCCCTAAGAACACCTTTAAGACGAGGTTTGGACATTACGAGTTTACTGTTTTACCATTTGGACTCACAAATTCCCCAGGGGTATTTATGAGTTTGATGAATGGGGTATTCCACGATTACTTGGACAAGTTCGTCCAAGTATTCATTGACAATATTTTGATTTATTCTCAGATGATGGAGGAGCCTTATGAGCACTTGTGCTTGGTACTACAGTGTCTGCAAGAACACAAATTGTATGGGAAGTTTTCCAAATGCTCATTTTATCAATTGAAGATTCACTACTTAGGGCATGTCATCTTCAGTGAAGGTATTGTTGTGGATCCAATGAAGGTCAAGGCTATTATGGAATGGCCTCCATCAACAAACATTCTGAAAGTACATAGCTTCATGGGTCTAGCAGGATACTATCAATGGTTCGTCAAGGGATTTTTGAAGATAGAAAATCTGATCACAGAGTTGCAGAAGAAGAACATCAAGTTTGTTTGGACCGAGAAATGCACGGAATATTTAAGGAGGCCCAAGGAGCTGTTGACAATGGAACCAATACTAAAATTCCTTGACATGGATGCAAACTTCTTGGTATTCACTAACGCATCCAAGGAAGGCTTAGGTAGAGTCTTGATGCAAGATGGTCAAGTGATCGCTTACATATCGAGGAAACTAAGAAGGCATGAGTAGAGCTACGCGATGCACAATTTGGAGTTGTTAGCCATCGCATATTCCTTGAAGGTTTGGAGACACTACCTTGGTGGACAAAAATTTGAACTAAAAAAAGACCACTATGGACTACAACACATCTTTACGCAAGGCAACCTGAACGTGTGACAATGACATTGGTCGAAATTGCTTAGCAAGTACGACTTCAAGATTTCTTACATAAAAGGAATAGTGAACCAAGTGGCAGATGTAGTTAGTCGGAGACCACGCATATTTTTGGTGTTGCCTCTTCCGATGGATGTACGTGAGAAGATTCTAAATTTACAGTGTGACGATGACTGGTACAAACAGGTCTAGGGATTTATCGGAGAAAACACAATGATGGTACCAAGATTTGGAGGATTTACTTTTGACGATGATCGAATATTGAGGTTTAAAAATTGGATTTATGTACCACTGAACGACTAGTTGAGGAGCTTGATCCTAAGTGAGGATCATAGAGAAGTCTACATGGCTCACCCGGGAGTCATGAGGATGAGGGAAGACCTTAAACCCTTATTCTTCTGGAAGGGAATGAGGGTAGACATAGTAAACTATGTGTCCAGATGTCTAGAATGTCAGTAGGTAAAGGTTGAGCATAGACATCTAGAAAAATTACTGCAGCCAAACGCTATTCCAGAATGAAAATGGGAGGTTATTTCTATGGATTTTATTGTTGGATTACCAATGATGAAAATGATAGATGACCGATTTTTGTAGTAGTAGAAACTCTAACAAAGAGTGATCACTTTATTCCTGTGTGAATGACTTATCAGGCACCTGACATAGCTTGATTTTTCATCAGTGAGATTGTGAGGCAGCATGGCATGCCTAAGAGGATTATATCTGATCGAGGATCGATGTTTATTGGATGATTTTGGATGAGTTTTGGGAACCCAACTTAACTTCAGTACTGTGTATCACCCGGAGACTGACAGGCAGACGAAATGAACAAATCATACCTTGGAGGACATGTTGCGCATGTATGTGATGGACCAACAAAATCGTTGGGAAGAATTCTTGCCATTGGTGGAATTCACTTATAACAACAGTTACTAGAGAACCATTAAAATGGCGCCTTTCGAGTTTCTTTATGAAAGACCATGTCGGATGCCTTGGAGTTGGGATTGGCTTGAGGATAGTGTCTTGGTTGGACCAGAAGCGATCCAAGAAATGGAAGAGAAAATGTAAACAATAAGACAAAGGATTAAAGAAGCGCATGATCAGAAGAAGAGTTATGCCAATGCGCACTATGTCGATCATAGTTACGAGGTTGGTGATCGAGTCTTCTTTCAAGTTAAACCACATAAGAGCTAAATCAAGTTTGGAAAGGGAGATAAACTCTCTCCTAGGTTCATGGGATGTTTTGAGATTGTGGAGAGAAAGGGGTCCATGCCCTATCAACTAAACTTGCCTGATTCCTTGAGGCATATGCACGATGTTTTTCACGTATCTGTTTTGAGACATTATATTATTGATCCTACACATGTTATTGACATAAGATCCTTGCAGGTATTGGACAAGGGGGTGCTCACGGCTGAGACGATCCTCATCTTGTATCATCGCATTCAAAACCTATGACATCAAGTAGTAGATCAGGTCAAGGTCGAGTGGGAAAACTATAGTCCACACTGGGCGACCCAGGAGGACGCATATGATATGCACCAGCCGTTTCCATTTTTTTTTGATAGATAGACTTATGATACTGTGATACACATTATTTCGGCACTTATACTGTGAAACTTCAGGATGAAGTTTAGACCAAGAGGGTGTATGTAACATCCCACTTTGGCGCAATGAGTGAACTTATTCTTTTAGGACACTTTCTTGCAAGTGATCTGGATTATTATGCTATTACAACATTTGATTTTTATTATGAGGCGTTATGGGCTGATGTCATGTTGTTTTGTTGCATTGACATAGACAGGTGCTATTGACTCAGTTTTACTGAGTGTGCAAGATTTTGGACCTCGAGGATGAAGAGGCATCGATAGAACCCCTTGGACTCTGGATCGATTCAGGGAGTGATTTAATGGGGTTTGATTGTTTTATATGTGATATTAGTGCATCTATTTAGATGATATGATATGGATATATTTATGACATGATTTGTTGACGATGCAGGCTGACGATATCTTACTGACTAGAATCACATGTGGAGTAGAGGGGTCACGCTCGACTACAATAGATGTTGAGGGAGAGGTATGGAAAATATCCCTTCCACAACCTACTAGCACTCCCACCATGGATCAAATTGTAGGTTAATTATTACCTAGTTCGGGAGGACCCACAATGTTGTGAGGGAAGACTGCGATAGTCGCTCATGATGATTCTAAGGGGTGTGCAATAAGGCAGGCACTTTATTCCTTAGAGGCCCTTAGTATCCCACAATATCACGTGGTAGAGTATTGTCTCCATGTTTTTTTTATTTCTACCAAGTTAGTCGAGAGGCGAGTGGCACCCTTGGAGCACGTGGTGCATCCTGAAGGGCACGTCACGCAAGAGAAACAAAAAGAGGCGAGTGGCACCCTTGGAGCACTTAATGTGTCCTGAAGGGCATGTCGCATGGTTAGTTAATAATTGGACAAAACTAGATGAATTTAGGACAATAAAGTGTTAACGAAGATTTGAAACCTTTCCCCTTAAAAAAAAAATGTCGCCCAACCTAGGAAAATAAGGTCTAGGTCTAAATTTTGCTGGTGGTAAAATTTTACATATTTAAAAATAATAATAATAATAATAAAAATAAACATATATATAAAATAAAAATAAAATAAATAAAGAATAAAGATAATCTTCATTAATCTTGTGGCAAGAAGGGGGTAATCAATTAAAGTGATTTATAAAAATATGTTGGGATAAAACTTAAAAAGGGGAAATGATTGTTTTACTTTATTATGCTAATTAAAAATTTAATTCATTTAAAAAAGGGGGGAAAAGGGTAAGTTTGTACACATGCCTTTTTAAGTTTAATTAAAAAGGGAAAGGGGGAAATCTAAAATAATTAGGAAACTAGGAAAAAGAGGGAACCATAAAAGAAAGGGGAAACACTAGGAAAAAACAATTAGTCCAACTTAGTAAGGTATCTACCATTTAAGAACTTTCTAATTTAAACTGAACTAGCAAATTAATAATGGGGAAAGTCATTAAAACCTATAAGGGAATTTGGGGACACCTAGGAGTGACTCTAGGTGGGTGAGGGAAATAATGGTAATTAATTAATTAAAGAAATTAGTTTTTAGAGGAATGAAGGGGATGGGTGACACATGTACGAGGAGGATTATTATGAATTAAATTAATGAATAGTAAATTAAAAAGGATTTTGGGAAAGTAACTGAGTTAGAAAACCTATATAAAAGAGGGAGGAGGAGGAAGAGAGACCTCTTTTGTTTGGTGTAACGTTACGCTCCAGAAATCTATACTTGATTAACTTTGCTTGTGGGAGTTGGGATACCTAGCTTGGTGAGGAGTGGTAGCTCACCCTTACAAGGTGATATGGGAGCTAGTTGATTCTATGGATAGTGTGCATGGCCCCTTTGTCGCTCAGGGGGCTAAGGGGGAAGAAGAGTACCCCTAATGTTAGTTGGGAGGCACCGATGAAGTCTCATCGGTCGGCAAGTGGGAGTTGTACGAAGAGCTTAGGAAATCAACTCAGAGCGGGTGTTTGGGCAATGGTATGCTTCCTTTATTGCTGCATGGTATATTTCTAGTATGATATATGCTTTAGTTCTGCATGTTTATTGGGTATGGAAAATGATTGTCTTAGAATTCTGGTTGATGACTAAAATTTTCCCCATAGTCGTTAGCTCGATGTTGATTTTCCCATGGCCTTTGATCCTTGCATGTCTTGAACGCCCTATTCTATATGGATTCATGATGATTGCGGTTGCTTTTTCCTATCATCCCTAACTCATCAATCCTTTCCTGAGAAGTTGGCCAGGAGTCGGATCTACGATTGTCGCTTCAATGTTAATAGACCTATGGATCTCAACTCCCTACTTTTATGTGCGTGGATGATGAGTGAAGGATGTTCCTACTAGTCGTCTACCCCTATTGGTTGTTCTTGTTGACTATGGTCATGGCATTTTCGATGAACATTTATCCAGTGCCTTGTACATCTTCGTACCCTGTGGTTTACTTCTACACATGAATTTATTTGAGAAGGATTTTGTCTACGTTTTTGCTTGGGCTGTGATTTTTTTCCATGCTTTAATTCATTTGAAAAACAAATTAGTTATGATCCCTCTCTTTGATTTGTCTTCCATTCTTTAATTCATTTGAAAAAAATGAATTAGTTATGATCCTTGTCTGCATTTTTGCTTGGGATGTGATTTTTTTCCATGCTTTAACTCATTTGAAAAAAATGAATTAGTTATGATCCCTATTGGCGTTATTGTTTTGGTATCCCAAGTGAATGAAAAACATTTTATTATCATTGTCTGTGTTATGGTTTTGGTATCCTAGGCAAATGAAAAATGTTTTATTATCACACTTTGCATTTTGTTTTGGTATCCCAAGTGAACGAAAAACGTTTTATTATCACTCTTTCTGTTATTGTTTTGGTATCCCAGGTGAATTAAAAATGTTTTATTATCATTGTATTCATTATCGTTTTGGTATCCCAAGAGAATGAAAAACGTTTTATTATCATTGTCTGCATTATGGTTTTGGTATCCTAGGTGAATGAAAAACGTTTTATTATCATTGTCCGCGTTATTGTTTCAGTATCCCAAGTGAATAAAAAGAGGTTTTTATTATCATTGTCTACGTTTTGTTTCGTATCCCTGTCTGCGTTTTTGTTTGGGTACCCCAGGCGAAGGAAAAATGAATTATTATCCCTGGCTATGATTTGTTTGGTATGTCGATGAAATCATAAGTGTTCACCTACATTGCATCATTAATTAGACAATGGATTTATTTGGAAGGTTTTAAACTCTGCAGTTTTCCCCATTCGTTTTTTTAATTGATAGTTGCCCCAATTCGTTTTTAATTGATAGCTGCCCCATTCCATTTTAAAATGATAGTTTGCCCAATTCATTTTTTTTCAATTAACAGTTTCCCCAACTCGTCATTAATTGACAATTGCCCCATTCGATTTTTTAATCACATGTTGCCCCGTTCGTTTTTTTTTGTTTGACAGTTTTCCCATTCTGATTTTCCCCATCCCATTTTTGACAGTTAGTGCATAACTTGAATAAAGGCGCATTATATATTAAGTTGTGTTTATTTATATTACCTGGCAAATGATCAATCTACCTGCGTTCTGAATGACATCGTTAACAATGGCATTGACTACATTAAATGGCTCTGAAGGGCGTTAATTGTGACTAGGCTTATGGCATTAAATCTCATTAAAAGCATATGGAAGAATATCTCATTGAATGTATGTGGCTCTAATTTCTCATTAAATATTTGGGTCTAATTTCTCATTAGAATTACATGGCTCTAATTTCCCATTCAATGTATATGGCTTTAACGACATTGTCACTTCCTAGCAAATTCATTTAAGGTTAATAGGCGACTGTCATTTTGGTATGATTAGTGTAGACAGACCACATGTTGTGATGTAATGTGTTAATAAGTATTTCATTATAGTTTTCTCCATTAATATGGAAAAGGTTTTTTTTTTATGTCAAATGCTAGTTAGATTATGATTTGGAATTAATTTAGAATTCCCCTTTTAGATCGTAAGAATGATAAAATTGATTTGTATTCACGTTATTTAGATGGTATTTATTGACCGGTTAGACTTGATAAAAGGGGTGCGTGGTTGAAAAGTATTGTATTAGGTTGTGTCTTCACTGGTAGTCGTCCTCTGGTGTCTCATAAACCTATTGTTGGGGTTTGGGTGTGGTTTCTCTCGGTATTCGGCTCTTAGTGCATCGTATTTTTCTAGAGTCCTTGGGCTAGATAAGAGGTGTGGTGCCAATGTTTTGATGCAGTTATCACCTGGGGATGACATGATTCCTTATGAGGGGATCATGGCATGCCCTATTGGATAGTGGCAAATGAGAACTTGGACGGATTCGGTGCGTTCAGTATGAGTGTTGTCGAGCATTGTAAGTTTCTTTTGGTACCCAGGTGGAACCCCTTCCTACGTTGGGTCCGCACACCTTGAGGTTCTAGTCTTGTTCATCTTTGGTCGGGTGTCGAGAAGGGGAGGTTTTCCCTTAGCTCATAGGCATTTCTTGTTTGCATCCAGTGGGTTGTCATTCCTCCTTTTGTTCTACGCATGTTTTCCTAGTTGCCCTTGTGCCTGGGGCATGGAGTCATAGTTTCCTATTGTCAAGATGACGCGCTTGTGTTCATCGTCAGTTGTGTGGTTACTATTGATGTTATCACTTTCTTGCCTAAAAAATAAAAAAATCACTTTTCGTTTCACATGTAGTCGTAACCTTTTCAGGGACTTTACAGTGATTGGTATATGGATACAATATTTTCCAAATCGCCCTCATATCCATTCCACCAATCACATGTTTGAGATAAAAAATTACTTTTCCAAAATCACATTTATTCATATTTGCAATAATTGATTCTTTCTCAATGCCTCTAGTACTTGTGACATGTGCGATGTTCTTGTCGAGAAAATTAATTAACTTAATTGTTGATGATTAAATCATCAATCTGGGGGCATAATATTGTAGGTTCCAACACTGTATGTGCAAAGGCTATAACATGAAACTATATAATCAATGAAACACTACTTTTAGCAAATCACAAGAAAATCATCCATTGGGTAACAAAACAAGGAAGTTCTCCATCGGCAGAGGCTACAATATTTCACTCGAGCATGTCCTAAGTGTTCATGTAGGAAATTAAAGGGAAAATCTTATTGCTACCTTCAAGTGAAACCATTCTTATGATTGAAAAAGAAAACTAGGCATATAAAAGGATTATGGAAATTAATCTATTCACACTTTGGAAATTGCAAAGAAATGACTCATTGACTTGACAATAAAGAATTTTATAGGATCGGGTTATGAATATTTCATTGAAATTAATCTAATGTTCATCTCAACGAAATAAAATCAGTTTGATCATTTAAACTCTGAGAAGTAAGGTGTCATCCATTTTGAAACCATGATGACTATTACTCAAATAATTACTCAATGAGGACATTATTGAGTTTCCTTGGCCGTTATAGAATTCACTTCTCCTGTTATTGATTGAGGTGTATGTTCCTTCCCAACCTTACCATTCATGTCTCGAGAATTTTAATCTATCTCCATTATGGTAATAATTTATATGCACTACTATCCATACTTCTCCAAATGACTCACGATCAAATCCAATGAATTCCACACACTCAATATTTGATATTTGATTCTAAAAAGAAATTAAATATTTTCAATGCAATTTGTCTCATAGAATTTGTATCCTCCATAAAGAAGTTATGTGTGTTTTACCTGGAACACATGTTTGACACTAGTTATAGGACTATTCAAAATCCCTATATTCCAAAATGTGTATCTCCAAAACTAAAATGACCTATAAGATGGAATTAGTAAAATAGGTACCTTGATATGTCTAATCAAGAGATTCCAAGTTTTTCTATTTGAATCATTATATAAAAAACTTTATAGAAAAAAATTCCAAGATCACCTTCAAATAACATACTGTAGAACAAATCATCACAAGACTTCATCTTTCCTTGGAATTTCGCCCTTCTTCACTTCATATTCCCTCTGAAATTTTCCACCAAACTTGTGCTAAGAGATAAAAATATTGAATGATGGAAATTACAGGTTATTAGTGTGTATTTATACCCTTCCAATCACTTCCTTTATATAAATTTAGGGCGGACCTATAACTTCTTGTCTGCAACACTTTTTAGGGGAAAATTCACATGATCATCTTTAAGAGGGAATACATTATCATCCTTAAGGAACCACATGGTGTACCACCTACCATTGGAAACAAATTGATGAAGGTTATAAGTACATGAATGTTTGGCATGCATTCGTAGTGTCCCTCATACTTGTTTTATTCAAACAACTGTGGGGATTGTTGAGCACACCTCCCGGGATTCTTGTGGGCTTCTTAAAAGTGTCTTACCATGAGGGCCCATGATTAAATCTATGCCATAAGGGGGGCGATTTGGAGAGGATTGTTCATGCTAATCACCAATGTATGAATTTTGACATCAATGACAACACTATTCAATAATATCACCCTTTTTCATTGATGGAAACACTCATACTACCCCTATCATCATGCCCTTGATCCTTCTCTCCCACTTTGAAATCAATGGAAAATGGAAACTCTTCTCTTTGGGGATTCTCCTTCTCAAATAATGGTGCTCAATTTTATTTCACCTTCATTTTCTATCTTCGTATCCTTTCCTTCCTTGTTATATTCCTTGGATACATTTTGTGTGACTTCAATCCTCTTTCTGTCCTCTTTGTCTAGTTGTTGTTGCAACGAATCTTCTTGATTCTTCTTCTGTAATTTTATATCTTTTGGATTCAAACTTTATATTGTATCTTTGATCACATATTTTATTGACACTAAGGAGATTATTCTTCAAATATTCAATGAGTAATAAATTTTCTACTTTAATATTTTCACCTTCAAGGACCACTACACGTTTTCCATGTATTTTGATGGAGGATTCATTTCCAAATGCAACATTGCCACTTTTTCCTTTCTTCAACCTGGTGATTTTTTTTTAATCTTTGATCATGTGTGTTGAGCATCCACTATCTATGTACCATTCATCTTTTTATTTTTTAGCAAGCAGTGCTAATCGACAATCTTGGTTTGGATTATCTTTCCTTTTCCATACTCTAGATGGTTTTATGATAGGAGCATATTATTTCATATCTTTTCAATCTTGTGCTTTGTGACCAAGGTTATTGAATTTTTTGTTTCTTGCATTTACAGTGAATTTCTTTGTGTCCAAATTTTATGCAAGTATAAAAATGACTAAGAAAAATATTCTTATACCTGGTAGGAAAGAACATTCTTAGTGTATCACCCCTTCTGAATTTCGATCTACTATCCTAGTTGGAGGTGTCATGCTCTCATTGTTCTTCAAATCCCTTTTGTTTGTCGGTTCCACATCTTAAGGCATTTGCATAGTTTCTATAATTTCCTTCATCCTCCTTGTCTATTTTATTTGTATTTTTTGTCTTCAAACTATTGTCATATCTAAGTTCTCTCTTATCAGTAGGTGATCTCTATTTGCTAAGCATTTAATATAACATTTCAGTGATTATTTCAAATTTCTTGTAGTAATTCAACTTTTTTGTTAATAACATTAGCTCTTTTCTCATGTTATCCAATTCTACTTTCAAATTCTCATAATCTTCAGTCTTATTTTCTTTATCTAATTGCTCCTTCAAGATGTCAATTGTATTTTCAAGCTCATGATTTTCTTCTTCACAATTTTTTAATTCATTCTTCAACTCTCTATTTTTTTTATGAGCTTCATATTTTGTTCTTCAACATACTTCAATTTTCCAATATTCTCTTCATCTTCCTGTTCACTTTCTATGATGTCTTTTATTCCCCAAAGAAATTATGTGTTTGTTTCTTCCATCCCTACATCAGGCTCTTCTTCTAAATTGATTGAATCTATTCTAGAATTTTTTTGGTCATAATTCTGAGTTTCTTGCATTATGAAGAGAACTTCCCTTACATCACTTTCTTCTCCATCACTTTCATTTGAATAATTTTCATCCTCCTTGGAGTAAAGACTATTTTCTTGTGAATTATTTTATTTTCTTCAAAAGGACATTTCTTATCATAGTGTTCTACTCTACCACAATTCAAGCATTTAAAAGGTAACTTAAATTTATATTTTTTGCTTCCCCTATTGATCTTCCTTACGAAATGTTCTTCTTACAAATATAATTCACCACCTGGTATTTCTTCTACCTTGTGTTCTNTTTTTTTCTTCATGGATTTAAAATCTACTTCTCAATTTGGTTGTCCATTTTCTATATATGTTCTCATTTTATAAGCTGTGAGGGTCCCTTGTTGACCCTTAGCTCTTTTATCAACATTAGTCATTTTGGGAAAATCCCTAGTTTCTTCAATGGCCAATGCCTTGGCATCAGATATCAAAGGAAGTTATTTAAACACTTTATGTACAACCAACGGTTCATTGACTTCTTCAACTAATACTATTATGGCATTGACAACTTCATGTACTCTTAGTAAATAAGTTTTAATATCTTCTTTTTCATCCATTTTCATATTTTCAAATTATGCTCTGTGTCGTTGAAGCTTGACCTGCTTGAATTTCATATCACCTTCATAAATATTTTTAAGCTTATCTCAAACCTCTTTAGTTGTGTTACAAACCATCACCTTGCCAGAAATATTTGGTGTGAATCCACTTACGATAACATGCCTAGCCTTTGAATTACAACTCATCAATTTCTTCTCATTTGGATCAGTTGGAGTATTTTTTGGAACTGTATAGCCATTGACGAATAAGATATAGATATCCACTCCTAGAGATTTAAAGTAAGTTTTCATTATGTTTCTCTAGTATACATAATTGTTTCCATCAAATGGTGGAATCTCATTTGGAATGTGGCCTTCAATTTTTCTTCATGATATGTTTTCCAGTGATTGAAATGTTTGAAAGATAACCTACTATGATACCAATTATTGATACTGAGAGGTGGGGTGAATCTGTATAAAGTACAATTTTTCACTTTTTAAAACTTTAACCTTTTAATCAAATAAATACATCCACTATATAGTAAAGACCAGAAGAAAAAATACATAGTGCACAACATATTTACGTGGAAATACACAAAATGTTTTTCTTATATGTAACATCCCACTCTTGTGCGCATTGAGAGAAATTATTCTTTGAGGACACTTGCTTTCAAGTGATCTAGATTATTATACTATTGGTCGTTGATTATGATTATGAGGCATTAGGGATGTGATTATATGTTATTTTGTATATTTACATAGACAAGTTCTATTGACTGGGTTCTCCTAAGTGTGTAGGACTTTGGACCTCGAGGATGCAGAGGCATCAATGAAACCCCTTGGAATCTGGATCGAGTCAAGGAGTGGACTATTGGGGTTTGATTGTTGTTGATATGACATATGCACATCTGGTTAGGTGGTATGATGATTGATATTATTTCTGACATGATTTATTGATGATGCAGGTTGATGATAGCTTGCCGACTAGACCCACATATGGAGTAGAGGGGTCATGCACGACAACCAGAGACATTGAGGGAGAGGTGTGGACATAAGCCCTGCCACAACCTACTAGCACTCTCGTCATGGCACAAACTGTAGATTAACAATTACCTAGTTCAAGAAGAGCCATGATGCCATGATGGAAGATTGCGATTGTTAATCACGATGACTCTAAGGAGCGTGAAATAAGGTAGGGGTATTATTCCTTAGAGGCCCTTAGTATCCCATAATATCACCTGGAAGAGTATTGACTCCAGGGGTTTTTAATGTCTACCAAGTTAGTCAAGAGGCGAGTGGCACCCTTGGAACACGTAGTGCGTCTTGAAGGGCACGTCACCTAAGGGAAACAAAATGAGGCGAGTGGCACCCTTGGAGCACCTTTGACGCAACACCCCTACCTTAGCAGGTTCTACATGACCTCCTGGTCTAGGATCCTTCTTAATATCCCCTTTGAGTCTGACTAACTCTTTGATTCCCCACAAGAATATTCCACACACAAGTGTTTATCCACAGGTCCTTCCTAGAAGTTACGCTTGTGCGAATAAGCACCAAGCGCCAACTCTCATCCACGTGACCAGCTGACGTGACCACACTTTTTGCCTGAATGGTTTATCGAGTTTCATGACTACGTTTTCATTGATGTGAGTCCCTCTGAATCGTCAATCCCTGAAACCTAGAAAGGCTAGCGAGTCCTTTGACTCCTCCCTTGACTTTACTTAATGTGACCTTTGTCTGAAACCTTGGGCCCAAATATTTTGGCACTTCCGAATTTCTCTTATCAGTGATTCGAAATGCAGGAAAACCCTTCACCGGTGGCCTAAATCGCAATGATTCCTTGTCAAAATCAAGGACTCTAAAATACCCATGATTTGACGGTCCTGGGACATCTCAAATCAGGAGTTCGCAACTCTCGACTCAGAGTCACAACATCTTCCATGCCCAACTTCCAAAACGATGAATTTAAGCATCAGACAAGCGATCCTAGTTTATCTGGATCCAACGAACACTATCCATCCTAATCTTATGGGTGTTGCAAGACACTCAACCTTAATCTTCCCACTGGTCGTAAAGATCCAACGGTTCACAGAAATTTGGTGATTCTCCCTCTAAAAATTTCAACCGTCCATTCAAATTCCTCAAAGTCTCCTGAAATACCTTGGCATCTTTCCTTCTGATATTAAATTTTGCGAGGTGGCTACGGACCTCGTTCTTCCTTTAAAAACTTCAAAGGTTCTAACCATTTTGAATTTGGAACTCTCACTGTAAATCCTGGAATCTAAGGAATCCTTGCACGCACACCTTGCGACATTCACAATAAACCCTGTTTATTTTACTCTTCAACTCTGTGCACTCCTTTGTAATAGACGTTCTTCAAACTTTCTCCTCGGTTGGAAAAGTCTAAGACTTCAACTCACTGGTGCACGCCTTTCATGGATCTGTGTGATACCTACACTCTAGCTGGTATGAGAACAACAATATCCCTCCTGAGTGTTTCTGAGATAAAACTTAGAACTCTCTCAACGCACTCTATGAAAACCTTCACTGCACTCCTTGCAGGAACCCTTAGGATGAGAAACAATTGAAAATCATACTTATCTTCTCAGAGACTTCATACATTCAACATGAAATCAAGAGCATACACACACATAACATTGAAACAAATGCCTAACAGAGAACATAAGAAAAATTGTAAACATACAATCAAATTAGATGTAAACAACAACCAGCACAAAACCATGAGATTAAATAAAAGCATTGTTATATTAATTCTAGTTCTCCTGTACACAATTCAATAGAAACAACTGTCTTCTTATACAATCCTACAATATTTTTTCTTCTCTATGCTCTCTACAGCTCTACATTTTTCAATGAGAATTATATATTTTTAACAATACATATGAGGGTGTCTTTTACGAGTTTTCCCTCTTACAACTCTAACCATCTAATTGAAATAAAAGCTACAACTACTTTACATTCATTACAATTAAATGCCTCCATATCCAACAGATGAGAGAAACTCTCAAGATCTATTTACAATCGCCAAAACATAAATGAAAGTACATCCTTTCAGATATTTCATTAATGCTTTATCCTTTGAAATTCAAAATGTTCTCAAAACGTACGTTGGTGCAATTTCGGCTATCCTTCACCTTTGCGTTTGCTTTGTTGGATCACTTACGATGCTCCTGCATCATACTCCCTTGGATGAAAAATTCATGGACTCTTGTTCATGAGCTCCTGTATTGTTTTTCCATGTCTTTGGATATTTGGTTCACTTTCCCAATTGACATCCTCAATCGGGTGTCCCTTCCATTTGACCAAATATTCAAAGTATGTCTTCCTTCAGGTATTCTTTCCAACTCTCTGATCAATTATCTTTTCCATTTGTGGATTTTCCGCTATAGGTAATTGTTTAACCCATTGAAATTCCTTCTGGATTTCTTCTCCCACTTCATCTGGACTGTAAGGATATAGATCTTCTATGTTGAATATGGGCAATATTTCTATCCTATCCAGTAATTATGTTTCATAAGCATTGGCCTCAAATTTCCTCAAAATATTACATGACCCTATCTTCTTCATCTTCAACTTATTATACATTCCCCTCGAAAATATATCTTTCATCATATGCGCTAGAACTAAATATCCTACTTCAAACTGAAGTTTCGTTCTGTGTTGATCTTCTCTATGCTTGTAATCCTGGTTAGAATTTGTTAACCTCTCTTTGATCTATCTATGGAGTTCTTGCATCTCTACTGCAAAATACTCTGCTCCAACACTTATGAATTCATTCTTCTCTAAGTCCCTTAACTCATATACTCCTCTTGGTTGCATCCCATACATTTTCTAGAATGGGCTCTTCCCCATGCTTATGTTAGGTGAATCGTTATATGAAAATTCTGCTTGTGGCAGAATCTGATCCCACTGACTGTGATGTTCATCTACTAAACTCAGTAAATATCCCAGAATTTGGTTCACTACCTCGTTCTTTCCATCCATATGAGGGTGATATGCTGGGCTAAAAGAAAATTTTGTCCCCAACTTCTTCCATAGTGTCCTCCATAAATGACCAACAAATTTGGTATCCATGTCCAAAACAGTACTCCTGGGTAAGTCATGAAGTCTAACAACTTATTTGAAAAACTGGTTTGCAATGTGAGTTGCATCATTGGTTTTCTAACATGGAATGAAATGTGCCATTTTAGAGAACATGTCGACTACCATGAATATGGAATCAAAACCCCTCTATGTCCTTGGAAATCCTAACACAAAATCCATGGCTACCGTTGTTGATTAAGGTTGGTTATCATTGATGTCAACCCTTGAAGAAATCCCCGTAGCACGAAGGTTTGGTTAATGGACCCAAGATTGTTTGATGTGAATATGAATCATTATTGTTTTTTCATGGTTGATAAGAAATAAATATGGATGAACTCCAAAGTGGTCCCCTTATGGTGAAGGCCCTCACGGGAAGACGCTTTGCGAAGTAAGAGAACCCATGCTTAATTATGGAATAATGAGATGAAGGACAATGAATTTGTTAGGGAAACTATCCTAGATGGATAGTTCTCGTCATTCCATTTTGGTGGTATGTAGAATGTCACATAACTCCTCATGGTTAGAGATTTATGACCATGTGAAGTTGGAGAACCCAGGTTTGGGTAATGGACCCAAGTTTGTTTGATGGATAACAATATG
>SNQJ01S0019566.1:47821-59400 GCA_010110895.2 Picea sitchensis
GGTTGAGACAAGTAGTTGATGAGTTGGCACATACATGAGGTGTATAGTTGATGATGTTGGTACATATTGATGAGTCATAGTTGATGATTAGTTGACACATGATTGGTACATACTTGGTACATGGTTGGATGCACTTGTTTATGTTACAGGTTAATTACAGGTTGTTTGGTACAGGTTGGTGCATGGTTGATGCACTTGTTTATGGTACAGTTTGATTACAGGTTGAGGTACAGGTTGATACATGGTTCATATTTATTGGTACAAGTTTATAGCAGTATATGTCACAGTGATAGTGTGACAGTGGTTCCATCATTCTACTTCTACTTCAGGGTGGTAGGACGGAGAAAGGACAGGTGGTTGTAGCCACCTTTTGGTTGTAGCTGGAGAACATAGGAGGTCGTATCCTCCTTCTGGTTGCAGCTAGAGAATTGGGGAGTTGGAGCTTCCTTCAGGTTGTAGCCTAAGAAACTAGGGGGATAAAGTCTCCTTCCAGTTGCAGCTAGAAAGCAAAGGAAGTTGGTGCTTCCAATGAATGTAATTCTTCAAGACATATAAGAAAAGGAATTCAATGATTTTTCTCTTTTTGGGTTTCCACGTAAAAGACTGGTGTATTGTGTATGTGTATGATTGTTCATTTGTTCATTGCTCATTATTGGATGATAATTCTACATTGACATAACACTTGGATTATTTGGATAAAAAGGATTAGATTTCTTTATCACTGATTCACGCCACCTATCAGTAATCCAACAACCGCATCACACAACCTCTCTGATACTAGAAGTGGTTGATACAATCTCGTATTTTGTCTTTTCCCCTTTGCATGCTGACAAATTCTGCATTTGTTCACGAATTTCTTGACATCCATCCTTATCCTTGACCAATAGTATGAGCCATTCATTTGTTCAAAAGTCTTATCGTGGCTGAAATGTCTAGCCAATCCCCCATTATGTTTTTCCTTCAGAAGATTTTCTCTCATAGAACTCTTCGGAGTACATAATTGATTTCCCTTGAATAATAGTCCATCCTAAACAAAGTGTTCAACCCATTGGCTTTTTTTTTTGAGAACTGGATTCTCACATGCTTCATAGGCTTCTTTAAAATCTGCTTCATCTCTGTACATCTCCTTGAGATTGTCAAAACCTAAAGTTTTTACACGAAACTCCTGCAGAATCAAACATTTCCTCCACAATGCAAAAACAACCTTGTTAGTAGTTCCAGAAATGTGTTTTATAACAAAATTAAAGTTTTGAATATATTCAACCCATTTTGCATGTTTCTGGTTGAATTTTTCCTGTCGAGTTATGAATTGTAAAGCATGGTTGTCGTTGTATAAGACAAACTCTTTAAGAATCAAGTAATGCCTCCATTTCTTTAATGCATGTATGATTGCATAAAATTCTTTATCATACATGGAATATTTCACTTTGGCATCGTTCAACTTCTCACTGAAGTATGAAATCAGTCTATTGTCTTCACTCAAGACTGCTCCAATTGCAAAACCACTTGCGTCACATCTGACTTGGAACGTTTTACTCAAATCTGGCAAAACCAAAACTGGTTGTCTAGTTATTTTCTCCCTCAGCAAATTAAAACTTTTCTTTGCTTCCTCTGTCCAATGAAAATATTTTTGTATTTTATTAACCGTGTCCATCATTGGTGCACATATCACGCTGAAATTCCTAATGAACTTCCTGTAAAAACTAGCTAATCCATGGAAGCTTCGAACTTCAAATATGTTCTTTGGCGACAGCCAATCCGTGGTTGATTTTACTTTCTTAGGATCCATATTCAACTCATTTGAAATGATTACAAACCCCAAATAAATGATTTCTTTCTTTATGAAAGATGACTTCTTCAAATTTATCAGCAAATTCTCTTGCTGCAATATCCTCATCACTACAGTTAAGTGTCTCAAATGTTCTTCCTTAGTTTTACTGAAGATCAATATATCATCAAGATACACAATCAAAAAATTTCTAATGAAATGCTTCAAGACTTCATTCATCAACCTCATGAAATTACTTGGTGCATTCGTAAAAAAAAATGACATGACAAGCCATTCGTATAGTCCTTCATTCATTTTGAATGTTGTCTTCCATTCATCACCTTCTCTCATTCGAACTTCATGATATCCTCTTTTCAAATGAATCTTTGACAACAAATTTTCCCCACTCAAGCAATCGATCAAGTCATCCATCCTCGGTAAAGTAAATCTATACCTAATGCTGATTTTGTTTATAGATATTGAGTTGGTACACATTCTCCATCCACCATCCTTTTTTGGACTTAGCACTGTTGGAACAATGCATGGACTCAAGCTTTCTCTAACCAATCCTTTGTCCATCAAATCCTAGACTTGCTTCTTCACTTACTCATTATCCCGTGGCATCAATCTGTATGCTTCTTTGTTTGGTAAACTTTCTCCTGGTATAAGGTCAATGTGATGGATTATACTCCTGATGGGTGGAAATGAACAAGGTAAATCATCCACCACAATATCAACGAAATTCTCCAGGAGTTCCTGAATTTCCTCCGGTAGATCATTTATCGAAGTACTTATCAAAATGACTATGGGTTTTCTCACTACAACAAACTGTATTTCTTCTTCTTTCTTGAATTCCTCAAGAAGTTCCTTCCCACTCATGAGAAGTATAATATTTCTTGCTTCTACTCTCACCTCCTTATCTTTAATTTGTAGCAACATATGTTTCCTAGAACTCTTCTCTAAGGTGTAAGTGTTCTTTCTCCCATCATGGACAACATTTCTGTCATATTGCCACGGTCTACCCAACAAAAGATGACAGACATCCATGGGAATAACATCACACCAAATTTTATCCTTATATCCCCATATCTTAAATTGAACTAAACATTGTTTAGTGACAGTTACCTGATGTCCTTTTTGCAACCGCGAGACTCTGTATGGGCTCAGATGTGCAAATGTCTCCAATTCCATATTTTCCACCATTTCCGTGGAGACTAAATTATCTGTACTTCCACTATCCACAATTACTTTGCATACCCTATACTTGGTTTTGCAAGCAGTTCTAAACAAACTGTTCCTTTGGATTGGATCCTCTATCTCCTTCTCTGGATTTAAGAGAATTTTCCTCATCATTAAGGATCTTCCACCTTCTTCATATTCTGCCTCAACATTCCTCCTTTGCACTTTCGAAATGTGAGCTTCGCCTCCTCCATATCTTTTTATGTCAGGACATTCATAATAATTATGTCTGATTTTTCCATAGACAAAACACATTATCTCACCACCTCTGCCTCTTCCTTTTCCTCTTGCTCGTGGAAAAGTATTTATGTTAGCAGATTATCTCCCCTCTGAACTTCCTCCTCTTTCAGGGTGAGTATGAGGTTTATTTTCTTCCTCCTTAGTCTTCTGTTATTTTTCTTGGGCAATTGCTTTGCCTCTGCTCTAGCTTCTACCTCTGTCTCTTTGACCTTTCTTTCCGGCCAATTTCTCTTCGGCCTTCAGAGCAATTTGATAAGAATCTTCCACATTTCTAATCATCACCATGCTCATCTCGTCCTGAATGTCATATCTCAGACCATTCATGTATCCAAAGACCTTTCCATCATCATTTTCATGATGACCATCTCTGATATTAAGTCAATAAAATTCTTCAATGTATTCTTTCACTGTCATTCCCTTCTGTCTCAAATTTTGCATTCTTCGAAATATATTAATCTGGTAGTCCCTGGGTATAAATTTATCTTTCATATTTGCAACCATTCTATCCTAGCTTTTGATTCTTTGCTTGCCTTTGAAATGCCTGTCAGCCTGCAGTTCATCCAACCACAGTGCTGCATGCCCTTTAAGTTTAGTGACAACATGTTTGACCTTATTATCCTCTTCGATATCCTCATAGTTGAAGTATTTGTCTAGAGCTCTAAACCAATCTAGCAGCTCCTCAATTTCTAATTTTCCTTCATACATTGGGATGTCCATATTTTCCCTAGCACCTATTCTTGCAACATCTTTAAATAAACATTCTTCTACAGCATCTTCAGCTACAACTTTTTCTTCATCTCCGGTCTCATTTTCACTTTCAGCTTCACTGACATCTCTAGCAACGACTATCCATCTATGTTCTATCTCCATAGCATCTAATCGAGCACAAATTTATCTCATGTCCCTTTCCACAGTTGGATTGGGCATTGGTCTATCTTGACATATTCTGGGTAGAATTGTTTAAATCTATTCCACGCAGAATTTGAATCACAACTTGCCTTATGTCTTATCCTGCCTACAGAAAATAGTGGTTGTAAGCTCTGATACCACCTGATGCAGTACCCCTACCTTAGTAGGTTCTGCACGACCTCCCATTCTAGGATCATTCTTAATCTCCCCTTTGAGTCTGATTGACACTTTGATTCCCCACAGGAATCTTCCACACACAAGTGTTTATCCACAGGTCCTTCCTAGAAGGTACACCTGTGTGAATAAGCACCATGCGCCAACTCTCATCCACATGACCAGCTGAAGTGACCACACTTTTTTCCCGAATGGTTTATCGGATTTTGAGGCTTCAAAATCACTGATGCGACTCCCTCTGACTCGTCAATCCCTAGAACCTCAAAGGGCTAGTGGGTCCTTTGACTCCTCCCTTGACTTTACTTAATGTGACCTCTGTCTAAAACCTGGGGCCCAAATATTTTGGCACTTCAGAATTTCTCTTATCAACGATTTAAAATACAACAACACCCTTCACCGGTGGTTGAAATGATGATGATTCCTTATCACCATCAACGGCTCTAAAATCCACATGATCTGATGGTCCTGATTCTATCGGGACGTCTCAAGTCGGGAGTTCACAACTCTCGAATCTGAGTCACAACATCTTCCACGCTTGACTTCCGAAATGATGAATTTGAGCATGAGACCAACGATCCTAGTTGATCCAGATCCAAAGGCCACTATCCCTCCTAAGCTTACAGGTGTTGAAAGAAGCTCATCCTTAATCTTCTCACTCGTCGACAAGATCCAACGGTTCACGGAACTTCAGTGATTCTCCCTTTGAGAATTTCAACTGTTTCTTCAAATTCCTCAAAGAATCCTAAATACCTTGGCGTCTTTCCTTTTGATATTAACTTCTGTGAGGTGACTCCAGACCTTGTTCCTCCTTTGAAAACTTCAAAGGTTCTAACCCTTCTGAATTTGGAACTCTCACTGTAACTCCTGGAATCTAAAGAATCCCTGCATGCACACCTTACAACATTCAAAATAACCCCTGGTTATTTCACTCTTCAATTTTGTGCACTCCTTTGCAATAGTAGTTCTTCAACCTTTCTCCTCAGTTGGAAAAGTCTAAGACTTCAAATCATTGGTGCATGCCCTACACGACTCTGTGTGATACCTACACTCCAGCTGGTATGAGAACACCGATATCCCTCCTAATCTTTTCTGAGATAAAACTCAGAACTCTGTCAACGCACTCTATGCAGACCTTCACTACACTCCTTGTAGGAATCCTTAGGACAAGACACAATTGAAACACATACTTCTCTTGTCACTGACTTCATACATTCAACATGAAATCAAGAGAATACACAAACCTAGCATTGAAACAAATGCCTAACATAGAACATAAGCAAAATTGTAAACATACCATCAAAATAGATGTAAACAACAACCACCGCAACACCATGAGATGAAATAAAAGCATTGTTATATTAATTTCATCACTCTTGTATATGGTTCAATAGAAACAACTATCTTCTTATACAATCCTACAATATTTGTTGTTCTCTATGCTCTCTACATCTCTACAACTTTCAATGAGAACTATATATTTTTAACAATACATATGAGAGTGTCTTTTACAAGTTTTCCCTCTTACATCTCTAACCATCTAATCGAAATAAAATCTACAACTACTTTACATTCATTACAATTAAATGCCTCCATATCCAATAGATGAGAGGAATGCTCAAGATCTGTTTACAATCTCCAAAACATAAATGCAAATACATCCTTTCAGATATTTCATTAATGCTTTATCCTTTGAAATTCAAAATGTTTTCAAAATGTGCGCTGGTGCAATTCTAGTTGTCCTTCACCTTTGCACTTGCTTTGATAGCTCACTTACGATGCTCCTGCATCAACCTTGTGCATCATGAAGGGCACATCATGTTGTTAACTAATAACTGAATAAACCTAGATGGCCTTAGAACGAATAATGTGATAAGACAGATTTAAAAACAATTTCCCTAATAAAATGTCGCCCAATCTCGGAAATTAAAATCTAGGTATAAGTGATACTTGTGGTTAATATATATAATATAATAATAATAATAATAATAATCATTAAACATGTGATGAAAAGGGGGTAAAATTTTTGATTAATTTATTTAAATCAAATTATATTGAGGGATTAAAATTTTAAAAGGGAATTGATTGTTTGTTACTTATGCTAATTAAAATTATTAATTAAAAATAAAAAGGGGAAAAAGATAATTTTCTATGCTTGCCAATTTGAGTTTTAGATAAAAAGGGAAAAGAGGGAAACTTAAAAGAATTAGGAAACTAAGGGAAAAATGGGGAAACATAAAGAAAAAGAGAAACATAAGGAAAAAGAAGAATGACTAACTTAGTAAGGAATCCTTCCTTTAATAACTTTTTAAATTGAACTCAACCAGGAATTTAGTAAGGGCGTAAGTCATTAAAATATGTAAGGGAATATGGGGACACCTAGGAGCGATTCTAAGAATGCTTTTAGGTAGGTGAGGGAAATAGGAGTAAATAATTAATTAATGAAATTAATTTCTAGTGCGACTAAGGGGATGGGTGGCATGTGTATGGGGGAGGATTTTTTTTGAATTAATATATCGAAAATTAAATTAAATGGGAATTTGGGAAAGAAATCACTCAGAAACTCTATTTAAAGAATGGAGGAGGAGGAGGAGTATGGATCTCTTCCTGGATGCATAACGTTACGCTGCATAGTTTTTGACTTGACTGACTTATCTTGTGGGAGTTGGGATACCCAGCTCGGGTACGAGTGGTAGCTTGAACTTTCGAGGCGATTTGGTTGCTAGTTGTTCTTTGGTTTAGAGTCTGTGGCCCCTCTACGGCTCGGGGGGCTAAGGGGGAAGAAGAGTACCCCTAGTGTTGGCTGGGAGGTACTAGTGAAGTCACAATGGTCAGCAAGTGGGAGTGAGATGGAACGCATGAGACAACGACTCAAAGTTGTCACCTTGGACTATGATACACATGATTTTAATTTTAATGGTAGATTAATATTAATCTTGTGCCTTGATTATGCACTTTTAATTGTGTAAATAAAGTGTTTTACTTAAAAATTTTAATCAAGAACTTAAATACAGCATAGCTTTATGGTCACTGCTTGAATTGATTCCCTTGGCAATCGATCCCTGAATGTTGTGACTATCCTGTTGGTTCTATTGATTTATTGTGAAGATTTTTTTCTTTATCCTTTGTCTTCACTTCGGTGTTAATAGACCTATAGATCCTAATGCCCTTATTTTTTGTGCATGGATGATGAGCGAAGGATAGTTTGTCCAACTGTCTACCCCTAATTTTGTTCTTGGTTGTTAGATTGTCATTGTGCCTTATTGTGATTGAGCGATTCTTCTAGTGTTACCATTCTTCTCTGCAACCCGCTATTACCCTCTGCGTTTTTTTTTATCTCTGTGATTGTTGGGCCTTTGAAACTTCGTATTTTCATCCACCTTTTCCTTCACTATTCCTTACATTTCATCATCCCATTAACCTTTTATCATACCATTTCCAGACATACATTTGGGTTTCACCTTATTATTTTCCACTTTATTCATTTTAGTATTATAAGTGAATTTATGATTAAATATTAGAAAAATGACATATTTTCATTATATATCAAGGTTGGATGAGTTTCATGATGTGTGCAGACATATTTGAAGATTTCAACAAAGTCAAATATTACCACCTAGCCTCAAATTCGAATTTCATCTTCAAGCTTTGAATATTTGAAGAATATTTTTGACAATCATTCAAACATATTCAAAGGATAAGATCATGGATATTTTGATAGGATATCTTATCCAAGATATGAGTGGAGGCTTTGAGGGAATAAATTGAGAGAATAGTGGATCTGTAATTATGACACTCTTCAAGACATTCATGTATATAAGAGAGTGCTCTCTCTTCATGAAGGGGGGGAAGAGATCATGTAATTCATAATTTAGTCTTGTAATTGGGAGAAGGGGATTCTTAGTGATGCAGGAGCATCTCCCACATCAAGCGAGCCAGTGCGGAGACAATCGTACAGCTGGACAAGCGCCAGCACAAGTTTCAAAAACACCTTGAAGTTGTTGCGCGATCTTAAATGAGCCATTAAGATGAGGCACACTTGTATATTGTAATGGACCTTGAGTGGATTGCTCTCGTCCTTAATAGATAGACATAATTTAAAGTAGTTAATGCAGGTACATAGAAATTTAATTCTAGATTAGACTGTTCGAGAGCGCAAGAGGGAAACGAGATATAGACACCCTCATTGTGCATTTGTATTATTATTGAAGAAGGAAGAGCATAGAAGAGAAGCAGAGAGCTGTGGAAGAACACCCATGTACAAAGCTTGAATTAATAGAAGAGGTTGATTCAAATCCATGGTTTTGTGTTTGTTCTCTGTGTATGTATGCTGAATACTATGCTCATGAGTATTTATTTCCTATTAGGCATTTTATTTATATGCTATGTATGAATGATTTCTTGCTGAGTGTTTGAAATATGAGAAAGGAAGTAGGAGAAATGAGTTTCAATTTTTTTTCTATCTGAGCAAGGATTCCTGCAAGGAGTGCAATTGAAGTCATCCGCAAGGAGTGCATTGACATAAGGCTTAGATAGTTTAACTCTTGTTCTCGTTCACCCAAAAGTGAAATTGGGTTATAGGAGTCATGCAAGGAGTGCACAGGCTAAGGAAAGTCTCAGTTGTGAATCTAAGCGGAGCATTGAAGGACTGTTGTTGCAGATGTGACCAGGGTCGAAGGAATTCAAGCACTTGAAGTGTTTGAAAATCTGCCGCAAGGAGTGCGTGCAAGGACCCTCTTTGAGGCTCGAAGTTGTGAAAATCTCAGGAGGGATAAGACCTTCAAATCTATTGAAGGATCGCATAGGAAGTTCGTGACGTGAAGTGTTTAAACAGGCGTTGCAAGTTTGCGTGCAGAAGGACAAATTATTGAGGAGGAACACTTGGTCCTCTGTAGAAATCATCAAAGGGAAGAGATCGACAGTCAGGAGTCAATGGGGAGGATTAGAGAAACCCTTCCAGCCGTCATATATTCCAGAGAAGCGAGGAGGATACAGTTACGTCTGGAGTTTAAGCTCAAGGGATTGTGGACTGTCGGATCTGCACATAGTTACTCGTCAACCGTCCGATTTGATAGGAGTTGCATAGGGTTTAAGCCTTCATGAGCAGAGGGGAAAATTCGAGAAGGCATAGGGATATTGAGGCATCGAGAATTCAGAGGTCAAAAATTCGAGACCTTTTTGACTCTCAAAATAGCGAAGGGATCATAGCCATGGATCTCAGGTAAGACATGTGCCGGTTGACCGCTCGATCAAAGATTTAGTCATCGGGGTCCATAGGAGTGAGTGTTTTTTATTTTTCATTTGGTGAAGTTCGAGGTTCGATCTGAATCGCCCATCATTCGGGACGCGCGTCGGAAGATCTGAAGAAGTTGGGGTTAGGCAATTCGGGAGTCTTGGAGACAAGGGAAACATTGCATCAGGAATCGTGATATCGCAAAATGCGATATCCCGACAGCTAAAGGAGCGTGGGGCCACAGGAATCGGTGAGAGGACAGGTGGCATACTGTTTCAGAATTTGTGGAAAGGAAAGTCTCAAAACCATAGACATAAGGATTCGCGATATAGCGAAGTTCGAAATCCCAGCGAGGTGATAGGGACGTGGACAGGTCAAACTTGCGATCACATCAGAGTTTCAGTGTATCGAGGATTAGGGGTCGGTAAAGCAAGTTGTTTTGGACATCGCAGGTGCCGAAATCCCGATAGGAGGAACCCTGATAGAAAAGTAAAAGGTCAGCATTGACTTACATCGGATTTCAGAGAATCACGAAAAACAAACACGTGACCACAAGACTCATGAAGTCGCGAAGTCCGATTTCTCGATAGAAGAAAGGGAGATCCCGTGAGAGAGTTGTTGTGGGTGAAAATTTCCCGATAGGAAAATAGAAGAGCCTTTCAGTTCTTCGGGCCGAGGAAGGAGGAAAGATCCTGTGAGTGGACGTGCCTGAAGTAGCACGCCTGCGTCACTTAGCTTTGATTCTTTCATTGTTATTCTTTCATGCTTTGTCATTGAATCTTGTAATATAATTTGAGATTGATTTATTGTGTGATCTAACATATGTCATTTGTCGTTCAACTCTTCACATGTTGTATTGTTTTTCCCTTATGCAATTTCCTTCTTTCCTAGTTAGTCTTTCAATGATTTCCTAGATTAATTTCATTTCAACAATTTAGATTAGATTACTTCTACTTCAGTCCTACATATATAGTTCTTGTGCTTCGTAATCCTACAAACCTTGGATTGACAAATTAAATAGTTGGGCAAGTACTACAACGGAATTAAACAACAATATTTCCTCCTAACATTTGGGCACCGTTATCGGGGAAGCACGATGAATTGAGGTTTAGTTTGAATAGTCATGCTCCTAACTCTAAGGTGACATATGGGTAAGGGCATGTAGGGAGTGTTTCAATTCCCTCAAGCGTAAGTGAAAATTTCATTTTTTGCAAGTGTGAATTTCAATTGTAGCAAGTGTGTTTTCCGCAGATGTGGAGAGTATGTGTTTCAACAAGTATGATTTTTAGTTTTTTTATTTTTGATTTGGGTGTTGTAAGAACCCCTTTTTCAATATGTTTTAAAAATGAGTGTCATATTGGAACTACTCACTCAGATCCTCACAAAAGTCGGGATCTCCTCTTATCTGGAAGAGGAGATCTTGATAGCAATTAAATATTCAAATACTCCTCCAACAACAAACGAGGATTCAACTTCTAACGAACCCTACATATTTGATGATGAACAATCATTTGAGAAGGATATTGAGGAAGATGAAGAGGAGTTACAACAAGATACGAGTGAGGGAAAACGCGCCTATGAAAATATTATCGAGCAATGGTTCCAGGTAAGCACTCGATTAGATAAATTTCATTTTTATTTAGTTAGTTTGTCGTTAGAGCAACTAGATTCATTCACTTTTGAATATTTCCATTATTTATTTGAAAAATCAGCATTGAACATATTGTTGTTACTGTTGAGTGCTTGGTGCCATTGGAAGTTTGACTACACATAACTAATCTTTAAGTTTTAATTAGCATAGAATAGGTAGGTTAACGAATAAAACAACATTTTTGCTCTATTTTTTTTTAATAGTTATGCTCTCCTCCACGCTTCGTGCAATCGCGAGGATCAGAAAGTAGGATTCCTAAAGATGATTTCAGGAATAATTTTTAATTTTCAATAAGTTTGTTCCATTTGCCCACAATTTTTTAATAAGTTGTGCATTGAATTTTTAAGTTCTTTTGATTTTTTGAAAAC
>SNQJ01S0019566.1:83164-107456 GCA_010110895.2 Picea sitchensis
TTGGATATTTTTCTACTGTGGGGGGTTTGATATTGGGAGTTTTGGTGAACCATTGTAGGGGGCACCTGGTTGTTGGGGGTTTTGGGCATGGGGTCCAGGATTCCTTTCGGTATCCTGGAGCTAGGGAGCAGGACATGTTGCTCCTAGCTAGCTGGGTGGTTAGTCGGTTTGGGCAGGATTTGGTCAAAGTAGCAGGCTGGGCAAAGCAGCAGGCTGGACAAAGCAGATCAGCGGGAATTAGCATCAGGAAGAGGTATTTTATTTTATGAATTTTTTGAATTATGTGATGACTATGTAAATTATTAGCATGATGTTCGTAAATTTAATTCATGCTGTGGATAAATTAAATTTTATGTTGAAAATTCTATGCTTATACGATGATTATTGAACTACTTAGGCATTGAAAGAAATTTATGTTTAATTGTATGAAATTTTTAGGCTTACATAAATTTATGTCCCTACAGTTATATATCTGCATTTTATTTTTATGGCAGCGTTATCAATTTTTTTTAGGACAATGTTATCAACAACCCCATTAATAGCTTCATTTGTACTTAATAGACATATAAACATAAGACCCATAGATATATAAGTATACAATATTTTCAGACCGAGTTCAACACATTCTAGTTTGGGTTTTTAGCCTTTGTATAATCTTCCCTTTTCAGCGTATGTTTAAGCAATGAGTGATACATCATATGGGTTGTGTTCTTCTTTTGACCCTCAATGCTAACGAAATCCATTATTTACACATGCATTTTTAGTGAACCCTTGCCAGTGAAACCCATGGTTGTATACCTATGATTTTTGTGATAGTGATATCTCATCCAACATTCCCTTTAAACAACGATTATCTTTGCATTGTGATATGTTGTTGACTATGTAATTTAAACCAATGATTTGCATGTTGTTGACTACATGTTACCCTTTTATGGTTAGCCAATACCATTACCTTGACCACGATTTGCAATTTTATGACAACTATGTTTGCCAATTGTTATGACAACGATATATCTCATCCAACATTCCCTTTAAACAACGATTCTCTTGCACTGTGATATGTTGTTGACTGTGTAATTTAAACCAACAAGTCGCGTGTTCTTTTGTAACAACCTCCTCGTTACGACAACAACTCTGAGAATAGGTGCAAAAGTTTTTTTATTTTTTTTTATTTTCTTTTGTTTAAGGTGTGTGCGCGCATGTAGAAGAAACAAGCACACTTGACTCTACGTCGCCACTCGACAACCAACAATACGCAACCACGATGTTCAGCACAAGAAGACATAAGACTAAATACCGCCTAAATAAAACATGCTACCATAACATATCATTGGGTATTAATGCTATCATGACAACTCGTATTCATTTTTGAAGTAAGAATCCAACAGTAGAGTTTACTATTTCTGCACAGAAAAGCAGGGCTTTAAGTCTTATGTCTTCTCGAAAGAAGATTAGACAGGCTCCTGGCCGACTGCTCAGGCAGAAACTAGTAATCTCTGTCAGGTGTGTCGCAAGAGTGGAACCCTACCTTTAAAGGGCCCGAGACTCTTGATACGACACTGGATTCCTTACATAGGAATGTCACACTCACAGACATATATACTAAGGCTACATGGAGGTATCTACATCCCACTCGACACTAGCAGACTAAGCCCATAAGGTTATGACCCAGTACAACAATGGTTGAATCAAGGACCACAATCTACCCTAGTTTTAAGACCATTCCGTCATGCAACAATAGATCAAAATTTGTCGTCTAGGTACCTTCTAAATTTAATCATTCCAAGACCTTATTGTGCAAGTCTGCTCTCAACTGGGATAAATTTTAACCAAAACTTGTTCCTTATCCAATCAAATAAGGATTGGTTAGAAGTTTTCATTTTCAGCACCCTTATCATATAATTTAAGGTTAGCGCAATAGTCTAAAGTCCATTAACTCATGCAATCACTATATGGGTTGTGTTCTTCTTCTGACCCTCAATGCTAACGAAATCCATTATTTACACATGCATTTTTAGTGAACCCTTTCCAGTGAAACCCATGGTTGTATACCTATGATTTTTGTGACAGTGATATCTCATCCAACATTCCCTTTAAACAACGATTATCTTTGCATTGTGATATGTTGCTGACTATGTAATTTAAACCAATGATTTGCATGTTGTTGACTACATGTTACCCTTTTATGGTTAGCCAATACCATTACCTTGACCACGATTTGCAATTTTATGACAGCTATGTTTGCCAATTGTTATGACAACGATATATCTCATCCAACATTCCCTTTAAACAAAGATTCTCTTGCACTGTGATATGTTGTTGACTGTGGAATTTAAACCAGCGAGTCACGTGTTGTTTGGACTGCGTATTACCCTTTTTTGGTCAGCCATTACCATTAACTTTGACCATGATTTGCAATTTTATGAAAACTATGTTTTCCAATTGTTATGACAATGATATTTATAATTATATGTCATTCCCATTTTAATAGAGTTGGATAAGGTTAATTGTTACAAAGGATTCATAGGATTTTAATGCATAATTTAATTCCAATTTGAATTCAACTCCAATAGCAATGATGCGGATAATTGTTTGATTGTTCCTCTCCAGCTTTTCCTACTTCAAAAATGAATATGAGTTGTCATGATAGCATTAATACCCAACGATATGTTATGGTAGCATGTTTTATTTTACACAACAATTATTTGGTAGCGACTAGTAGAAAACCCTTGATGGAATAGTCAGCATGTTATATGACTGCTCTTTATTATTGAGCATGTTTTATGGCTACATTTTTTGATAGTTAATTAATGATATTTCATTCTTCCAAAATGGGCTAGACCACCATTTGTTTTTAATAGCAATAAGTATAGCGAATTTCTTTTGTAAAGGTGATTTATGGTGAATGTGTGACAGAGAATGATTACTTAACTCATGACATAGATTGATTATAACGCGTGAATTAGATGTTTACAACAATACTTCTTATTTCCTATTTTGTATTTACACGACCACCTCATATAGTTATTTATTGTTACAACATTGATCTAGCACTTATTTCATTATTAGATATCATTATCAATGGCTATATAATTATCAAATGTCGATAGATATCCACTTCAGATATTAATATTAGTTAGCCATGTTATACACTTAATACATACAGTGATAATGTCGATTCCTAATTAGTGGATAATCTATGCTTCATAAAGTTATATTGGGTAGTGTATTTTTAGGTTAGAAGTTAGGAAAATTTATTCCCTGGGCAAAGATTGGGAATCCTTATCGATTAATGTCTAGTCTTAATTTTTGATTAATGATAAATTCTTTAGAAGTGTTACATTCTAGGGTTCATGGATTCCTTTTTTAGTGTCGAAATGAAATGTAAAAGTGGTTGATTAACTGAATTAATCAAACCCCTTTTAATGGAAGGGTATGTCGTTACTTGAAGAATGTTGTGTCTTTATTATTAGATTGGTAGGTTATTATGGGCTTGAATAGTCTTTTAATGTTAAGATTGTTAATCAGTGTTTCTTGATGTTGTTCAGTGCCTAACTTAGTTCACCTTATGATAGCTTTTTTGACCATAGTAGCTTGGTAACAATTCGCTCCTTGAAACTTAGACTTCTTTCTTAACAATTAATGGTTTGGATGTTAGAAAATTCATCTATTATATTGCACCCACTTTTCCTTCTTTTGAATGACGTCATATTGTGTCTTGTCTACCTATTTCTTGGGGGTGTGGGTGTAGTCTTATTGCCAGTTATTTCATCTCATAGCGTGTTGGATTTATATTGAGTCCTTGGTCCAGATAGGTTATGTTGCGTCAGGGTTATTGTCACACCTATCACCTCAGGACGACATGATTCCTGATGAGGGGATCATGGCATGCCCTATTGGATAGAGGTGAATGATAACTTGGCCGGAGTTTGTGCTACACATTGTGGGCGTTTTTCATGGTAGTTGTTTTTGGCACTTGGGTTGTAATGCCTTCATCTGTTTGGCTGTGAACCATAGAGGTTCTAGTTGTTGGATGTCTAGGCAATTATGTTGGGATTGTGGATGTTGTCCTTTATCTTGTAGGAGTTGTCATCTTTGTGTTTGGAAGGTAGTTGTTTCTATATTTTGATATACTCATGTTTTTCCCTGTTGCTCATTGTGCTAGTGCATTGAGTCGTTGTTTTCTGTTGCATGATCGACGTGTGTGAATTCATCATCAGTTTGTGTAGTTTAACTATTTTTGTCATTGCCTTCTTGCTTAAAGAAAAAAAAAATCACTTTTCTCTGCGCTTGTAGTCGTAACGATATGGGGTCTTCACATTATATAATAAAATGATTACAATTATAGGAAGATACAACTTCCAATATTCTCCAAATCCAATTGGAATGAGGCACCACTAGTAAATTTGGGTCACTTTGAAATTACCATTTCGATGTGCTTGCAACGTTATGTTGTCGAGATTGGAATGAAGTTTTCACCCCCCAAATGTCATTTCATGTGACATGAAAATTGCGATGACCCTGGGATCTCGTCTAATGCGCAACGAAACAAGGATATTGTTTCCAAAGTGATGAACCTATTATCTCATCTCACACACGATAAAATAAGGATATCATTTCCAAAGAGACGAGCCAAGGATTTCGTCTCCATAGCGATGAATACATGTTATCGTCTCTTGTGCGACAAAACATGGATATTGTCACTCTGGAGATAGACCTATGATACTTGCGTTGATATGTTATATCCTATGTTCCTTGCTTCTATCATATGAACATGTTGTTGCAAGTATCCTAATTGCGATGAACTATCCATACAATCAATCAGACCAGTCATCGCAAGCCTGACGGGTTCTGAGTATTTATAAAAGTGACTTTCTTTCAACATTTCATAAATGGATATTGTGACTTTATGTTGTGAGGAACTCTAAGAATACATAAAATATCATGAAATTGTTTTCACCCTTGACTAGAAACTTTTACTTGAACATGTAATTGTCATCAAAGAAAAAAACACCCCCCATTTCCACTTTGCCCAAATTAGTTCATGCACAATTAGACTGTAGGTGCAGTTTTTTTCCACTGTGCTTACCCATATGGTGTGGAATAATTATTCATAAGGTGCTTCTAGTCTTTTCTTACTATCCTACTCTATGCTTGTTATAATTAGAGAATGTTATAAAACAATCTACAAATAAGATAAATGGATAAAAGCCAATGGAGGAAAACATAGTGTTGTTATTGTACAAGAAATAGGACTAATGAATGGCTCACAATAGTGGCTCTCAAAGTTTGGTATAAGGAAAAAAGGTTGCATGGTTTGGGTAAGTACATGGGTATGCCAGATGAAATAAATAAGAGAGGCCAATATGGAGAGAAACAAATGGAATTTATAGCAAGAAGATAATACACATAAGAAATGGCTAATAGATCAAAACTTGGTTGGATTTTAAGAGAATCCAACAAGATATTTTTAACCACATTATTAAAATAAAAATCATGTTGAATATTGTATTGACATTTTCCATTCACTAGTTATGTTGAACACATGAATGTTATCTTCAAGTTAATTCATTGATATAAATTCATCTCTTAACACTATTTTGTGCAATCCTATAAAATGCGACTTTTAGGAACTATATAACACTTTTAATTTTAGGGTACAATACTGAGTTTGTAGAAAAATACAAGTACTCAAGTCTTGTGATCATTCTCTCATCCACCTTTGAAATTTAAATGTTCAACTATCTTCTATGTTGGTGAATTAGCATGAGATTGATTCCATCATTAATAACACCATGTTGTTTATGCATAATTGTGGTGATTGAGAAAACTACAATTCTCATATTATTTGATTCTAGTAGTGGTCATTAGTTTGAGAGAATTTTTATTAAATAGTTTCATTTTTTAATCTTCCATGGAAGTTCTATTTTACCAGAATGTAAGCCCATTTGCCTGTTGAATTCTTTTTCTAATGAATGATTTCATCTATGATCAAAATGATACATCTTGGTTCTATTTCATTTTTTTATATATTTAGAAATGTTAATAATGAAAATAATGATCTATTATATACAAACAAGACCAGATATTGTGAAATTAATCATTGACAACCATAGTGGAAAACTTCTAAACATGGGAAGAAAATTCAACAAAGTTGCTAAACATTAAAATTTCCTTCTTTCTTGTTTTAGTGAAAATAATTAATAATTGAACCAAGGAATATTAAAGAAAATATATTAAGGATGTCAATGTGGAAACTTGCAAGGACAATTCATTTCAAGTTTCATAATTTTAAATGGTAAAGTAAATAAATTGGGGAATAGAAGGAATCCTGGCACATCAATCCAAATAAGATTTGACCCTATTATTGGCTATTGCAAAAGTGTGGCCTCCAATTTTCCATTAGAACACAAGTAGTTTATAGCATAACAATTATGTTACTTGTGCCACCCAATTGGAAACTTGTTTCCTATTGTTATATGGTGGTCAAAATGCCAAAATTGTGTTTGTTATTTCTTCTCACAATCTCAAACACATTACTATCACCTCTATGGAGCATCTTTGAATATGAAAATTTTTGTTATCTGGATATACTCAATGTAGTTTGCACCAAGTTGAATGGAAATTTGATAAGGAACTTGCAATTTTCTATCGAGTCAACAAATCCTTTTTAAATATAAGCACTTGGATGTCAACTTAAATAGATGGTGATAAAATGTCTTCCATAAAGTCAACAAAGAATTTATGCATATTTGCATCAACTGCACTCACTTCATTTTTTACCTACTCTGTAATAACCTCTTTTACTCCTAAGAAAATATCTAAATATCTAAATGCACCCTCCAAATTTAAATCTAATCCAATCTTAATGGGTGACAACTCATTTTTTATTAATAATGAGAATATGGCAGTTATAACTCCGTAAACCTTCAACTTGGTCTCATATAATCTTTCCATAGTTGTTATTAAATCTACATGAGTACTAGAACCATCTATTAGATTAGCACCTAAATATTTCAAAAGAATGTACACCTATAGTGGAACAATTCTAAAGCACTCAAAAGTGCAACCTATCACATGATTGCTAGTTATTTTCCCACTTTTATGCACATTCAAACCTACCATTGTAGCATTTCCCATTAAGTCATCGTTGCTCAATCTATGAGATGACTGCACTGTTGAATATTCATGAAGTGCTAGGTCACTTGGATTAGTCATTTCTTATTGGTAAAACACTTCAATTTCATCAACATCATCTAGTACACTTTCATTTTAATCATTGACTCTTATCATTGATAGGAAGATAGGAAGATCAATAACCTATAATGAGGTAAGACTAATATGTACCAGTCAACATAATTACATAATCTATGGTAAGGATAAAGTGATCGTACTACTTACATGCATGTGGAATTTATGGCATTCAAATTTGTAGTGGTGGAGATAAAATGTAAAGGGTGTGGTATATGGCTCACTATTACCAGTTTATTGAGTTGTATACCTTATTGATTTGTATACAATATAACTACAAAAAAAGAAATAAATACATCCAAAATATAGTCAGTACATACAATCAACACTCCAGCAAAAGAAATAAAATAAATAACTACATACAGTCGATACTCCAACAAAAGAAATAAATACATCCAACATGCTTTACATATTTCCATAGATACATTTAGTATTGGGAAGTAAAAACACATGATCCTTGCATTGGAACTGTCTTTAGGAAAAATCATGTTTGCATCTGTCAATAACCAGAATGCCAATAATTATCATATTCAATAACCAAATGATATTTATACTCCCAACCCCACCCCTATTGATCTTTTTGTTTCTTTGCATTAACCTCTACACATATCTTTTGCCAAAATTTCCCCTTTACAAAATGTGATGAAATGAAACTTCATGCATTAAAATTTAGAATAAAAAAACAACCCCTTGAGTTATAGGAACCAACCTGAAGGAAGATATCACTCCCTATATTCTACAGCTCCAACTCGAAGGAGGCTTGAACACCCTTTCCTTTCCCCTTCCTTCTACCTTAAAATATATATAATAGAATCAACCTATCACTCTCTCTGTCACTATCACTGATACATAATCATCATCAAACAAGGTCCAAATAGAAATCCTAGGTCCACATGGGTCCACATATAAACCCCAACATCACTTCTTAAATTTATCTTGAAAACTTGTTTGGGACTAGTTTCTATATTAGTCACAAACCCTAACTTCCAACAAGTATAAATACATACATGTAATCAATAAAGGTATGGAACTTGTAGAATCATTGTAGATAATCTCCCAAGTTTCTCTCCTTGAATCGTCTCTGAAAATGAGTTATAGAGAAAATGGAAAACCTTGATAATTTTTGGCTTATTGTAGGGAGAACAACTGTACAACATTCCATGCACTCAATATTTGATATATGATTCTAAAACTCAGAAAACAGATACTACGTACTGTATTTTTTCCAATTCAATTGGTCTCACAAAATTTTGATCCTCTATGAATAAGTTATGACGTTTCTACCTGAAACACCTATTTGAGACTAGTTACAGGACTTGACAAAATCCTTATCTTCAACAAAATGTATCTCTAAAAGTAAAATTAACCAGATGTTGAGATTCATACCAAAGTTAAATTGATATGTCTTCTCAATAGAATACAAGTTTCATTATATTAATCATTCTATAAAGGAATTTATAGTCAAAATTCCAAGATGACCTTCAAATAACATACCTTAGAACAAATCATCACAAGACTTCATATTTCCTTGGAATTTCTCCCTTCTTCATGTTACCGTCCCTATGAAATTCACCACCAAACTTGTTCTAAGATATCACAATATCGAATGATTAAAATGATAGGTTCTTAATGTGTATTTATGATGAGGGATATTAGTTCATGTAGGTTTTGCATTTGGTAGTGTCCCTCATACTCTTTTTCTTGAAACAATTGTGGGGATTCTTGACCACACCTCTGAGAATTATTATGGGATTATTCAAAGCATATTCTCATGAGGTTAGTTCTTAAAGATATGCCATAAAGGGAAATATTTGGAGCATATTCTTCATGTTGATCACCAATGGATAACTTTGACATCAATGAAAACACTATTCCACAATGTCCCCCTTTGAAGTTGATGGAAACACTCATACTCCCCCTTTCATCATGATCCTGATATTTCTTCCCCCCTTTGACATCAATGGAAAAGGGTAACTCTTATCTTTGGGGTTTCTCCCCCTAAAATCATGGTGCTTAATAGTATTTCACCTTCCTTTTTTGTCTTCTTATCCTTTCTTTCCTTGTAATAGTTCGTGTGGATCTTTTGTATGACTTCAATCCTCTTTCTATCATCTTTGTCTAGGATTTTTATGTTATTTGGTCTTCTAGTTTTTGTTCCAATCAACATTCCTAAGTATTCTTCTCTCATTTCACATATTCGAGAGTCAAACTTAATATTTAATCCTTGATCACATATTTTACTGACACCAAGGAGATTATTCTTCAAATCGTCAACCAGTAAGACATCTGTGATTTAACATTTTCACTTCCAAGGCTCACTACAAATTTTCCATGTATTTTTATGGAGGAGTCATTTCCAAATGTAACACTACCACTTTTTCCTTTATTTAAGATGATGAATTTGTTTTGGTATCAAGTCATGTGTGTTGAGCATCCATTTTCTATGTACCATTCTTATTCTTTATTTTCAGTAAGTGGTTCCACTCGCCTCTTCCCATTTTTCTTGTGTGACATGACCTTCAGGATGCACCACGTGGTCCAAGGGTTCCACATGCCTCTCTCCATTTTTCTTGCACGACGTTCCATTCAGGACACACCACATGCTCCAAGGGTGCCACTCACTTCTTGATTGACTTGGTAGACATCAAAAACCCTTGGAGTCAATACTCCACCAGGTGATATTGTGGGAGACTAAGGGCCTCTAAGGAATAAGGCCCCTACCTTATTGCACACCCCTTAAAATCATCGTGAGAGACTGTCACAGTATTCACTCATGACATCATGGGTCCTCTCGAACTAGGTAATCATTAACCTACAGTTCGAGCTATAGCAAGAGTGTTAGTAGGTTGTGGCAAGGATGTTGTCCACACGTCTCCCTCATTATCTATGGTAGTCCTACATGACCCCTCTACTCCACATGTGAGTCTAGTTGGTAGGACATCGTTAGCATGCATCATCAATGAATCATATCAGAAATATATCCATAATCGCATCATCTATTCAGATGCACTAATATCACATATAAAACAATCAAACCCAAATATTTCACTCCCCGACTCGATATAGAGTCCAAGGGGTTCCTTCGATGCCTCTGCATCCTCAAGGTCCAAAATATTGCACACTTCATGATGCAAGAGCATCGTAAGAAGCCAACCAAGAAAGCATAAAGGTGGAAGACAACTGGAAAAGTGCAGCACAGATTTTACACATTTTGAAATGTTTTTGAGAAACAATTAATTAGCAGACATTAATGTAGTAGTTAAAGGAAGTGTACTTGCATGTTGTAAATAGTTCTTGAGTGATTTTCACTCATATGCCAGATGTAATAGAAATTAAGTTTGTTTAATGAAGGTAGGTAGATTTGAATTAAGAGATTAGACAGTTTTAGAGGCATAGGAGGGAAAACGGATATAGACACCCTCATCCTTGTATCATAGTATCTTTGTAACATTATCATCATTGAGAGTTGTAGCATAGAGATGTAGAGAAGAACCCATGTACAAGAGAAATTGAGTTAATATATGAAGCTTTGACTCAACTTCCATGGTGTTATGATGTTTACTGTTTACCTTTGTTAAATGGTATGTTTACAGTTGTTTTATTTCTCTGCTATGCATCTATTTCAATGTTGTGTGGGATGTATGATTTCATGTTGAATGTATGAATTCTACAAGAAGGGTAGAATGAGTTTCAATTATTCTCCCTCTGATAATTCTTGCAAGGAGTGTAGTGAACATCCGCAAGGTGTGTGTTGACGGGGTTCTGATTTTTATCTCAGAAAGCTCAGGAGAGATACCATTCTTCTCATACTTGCAAAAGTGCAGGTGGGGCACAGAGCCATGCAAGGTGTGCACAGGCTAGTTGAAACCTTAAAATTTATAAACTAAGGGGAAAGTTGAAGGACCACTGTTGAAAAGAGTGTATAGGGTCGAAGACTCAAACAACCAAAAGTTATTTGAAATTTTTCCACAAGGAGTGCGAGCAGGAACCCTTTTGGAGGCTTGAGTTTGCAAGCGAAAGCTTAGGAGGGTTAGTACCTTTGAAGATTTCAAAGGGAGACAGGGATTGAAGCCATTGTATAAAAGTTAAGTTCAGAAGGAGAAAATTCATTCGTCTGGGCAGAAGCCATTGAAGCATGAATCGAGTGGTCATAATTCTCTGTAGAGAGTTTGCGAAGTTGTGAGGACCGTAGGATCCAATGAAGCTAGAAGGCTGTTAGGAGTTGGAAGAACTCACCACCCTAGCATAAAGAATCAATGTGAGTTGTTGATCTCATCTCAACCCACATCATTGGATCATATCGTGAATTTGGGGTTCGTGAGTTTGGAGGGAAGACCAAAGCAGACCAAGCTCTTGATATTTTCACGAAGTTCCGAGTTGCGAGGAACAAGGAAGGAGATCCAGACCATTGGATCTGAGTTATAGGAGGACTGTCGGATTATAACTTCCAACAGGTATCGTGTCTCGGGAGTTTAGGGTTTGAGAGGAACTCTTTTTGACTGCAAAAGTCACGATATTGCAAGTTACAAGGGCCTGTACAACACGTGGCACGTCCGCTTGGTGGGAACCATGTGGTTGACAGGTGGCGAAGCAATGAGCACCCAGAGAAAGGTAGAAGCAGGTGATAGGTAGCTGGACATGCATCACCTAGGAAGGATTCAACCCTTTGTCAATTTATTGTGTCTCGTGGATTCATGAAAGAGGAGCATGAGAGCTCAACACTCCAACTCACGAACTCACAAAGTTGTGAGTAGTGCTAGCAGTTAGCCCTAGCTAGTGATCATGTGCGGGAGGCACTAACAAGGAGGAGCCATACCCATATCACAATCTCAGGTATCAACATTTGGAGAAACAGGAGTCAAGGGTCATTGACCTACGAACTCGCGAGTTGCGAGTTGAGAAAGGCGCTTGCGCCAAGGCCCAGTTGTAGTCAGGTGAGGGTGAAGCTCACGCCTAGTGCTTGTTCACACAGGTGGGGTTTTTGAAGGACCTATGTATAAGATTCATGAGGTTTCAGTAGGGAACTGAAGGAGTCACTTCGACTCATGGAGAAATTAGAACGATCATGTGTGGATCTCAGCCCGAGGGAAAGGGAGTCTGCGTCAAATGTGGTATCAGAGCTCAAAAAAAATTCTTTGATTTTTGTAGTAGAGAAAACAGGGGAACATTTTATAGCCATGTGGCCGAGAAGAATATACAGGCCAATGCCAATGCTTGATCCAGCAGTGGAAAGAGAAATGCGCGAATTACGTGCCAGGATTGATGCCATGGAGACAACACAAAGGAACACAGTTGACATTGGGGATATTAGCGAAGCTGAAAGTGAAAATGAAGCTAGAAATGAAGGAGAAGAAGTAGCAGTTGAATATTCTACAGACGAACACCTATTAAGGGTTGTTGCAAGGATAGGTTCCAAAGAAAAAATGGACATTCTAGTGTATGAGGGAAACTTGGATGTTGAAGATCTTCTAGACTGGACTAGAGCTCTAGACAAGTACTTCGACTATGAGGATGTCTAGGAAGATAAGAAAGTCAAACATTTCGTTACCAGAATTAAAGGGCATGCAACTCTATGGTGGGATGAACTACAGGCTGATAGATGCTGCAAAGACAAGCAGAAAATCAAAATTTGGGATAGAATGGTTGCAAAGATGAAAGCCAAATTTATACCCAGGGATTATCAAATCACTTTGTTTCGGAGGATGCATAATTTGAGACAGAAGTTGATGTCATTGAAAGAATATACGTAAGAGTTCTACAAGATAAACATTAGATTAGGTCATCGGGAAAGCGATGATGAAAAAGTTGCCAGGTACATGAATGGTTTGCGATATGACATTCAAGCCGAGATGAGCATGATGACCATTTGAATTGTGGAAGATTCTTATTAGATAACTCTGAAAGATGAAGAGAAGATGAGATGGAAGCAAGGTCAAAGAGGCTAAGGTAGAAGTAAAACTAGAGGCAAAACAATTGCCCAAGACAGAACTCAAAATATTAAAGAAGAGGGGAAGAAACCTCAAACTCAACATGAGAGAGGAGGAAGCTCACAGAGAGGGCAGTATGATGATAGAAGTAATTTTCCTTGAGCTAGGGGAAGAGTAAGAGGTAGAGGAGGTGAAGTGAAATGATTTGCATGTGCAAAAATTGGACATAAATCCTATGAGTGTCCAGATAGGAAGAAAGATGGTGGTGAAACTCACATTGCCGAAGCTCAAGGACAGAATGTTGAGGCAGAAGACACTGAGGGTGGAAGATCCTTAATGATGAGGAAATTTCTCTTAAAGCCAGAGAAGGAGGCAGAGAACCCAGCCCAAAGAAACAGTCTATTTAGGATTGCTTGAAAAACTAAAGATAGAGTATGCAAAGTCATAGTGAACAACAGTAGCAAAGACAATCTTGTATCTACAGAAATGGTAGAAAAGCTGGAGCTGGAGACTGTTGTACATCCAAGCCCATATAGAGTTTCATGGCTATAGAAAGGACATCAGGTAAATGTCACTAAACAATGTTTAGTTGAATTTAAAATAGGAGGATATAAAGATGAAATATTATGTGATGTGATTCCCATGGATGTTTGTCATATATTGCTAGATAGACCATGGAAATATGATAGAAACGTAGTTCATGATGGGAGAAAGAACACGTACACCCTGGAGAAAAATGGTAGGACTCACATGTTATTGCCAATTAAGGATAAAGAAGTGAAAACAGAGATGAGAAACACTGTACTTCTCATGAGTGGGAAGGAACTTCTTAAGGAAGTTAAGAAAAAGGAAGACACACAATTTATTGTGGTCAAGAAGCCCAAAATTGTTTTGACCAGTACGAGGATAGATGATCTACCAGAGGAAATCCAGGAGTTGCTGGAAGAATTTGGTGATATAGTAGTGGACGAACTACCTTGTTTGTTGCCACCAATCAGGAGTATAAGCCATCATATCGATCTTATACCTGGAGCCAGTTTACCGAACAAAGCAGCGTACAGGTTGATGCTGCAGGAAAATGAAGAAGTGAAGAGACAAGTCCAAGACTTAATGGACAAAGGATTGATTCAGGAGATCTTGAGTCCATACATTGTTCCGACAGTGCTCATCCCAAAGAAATATGGAGGTTGGAGAATGTGTACAGACTCAAGGGAAATCAATAAGATTACCATCAGATACAGATTTCCATTGCCAAGGATGGACGACTTGATGGATTGCTTGAGAGGAGCAAAGTTTTTTTCAAAGATTGATTTGAAAAGTGGATATCATCATATTAGAATGAGAGAAGGTGATGAATGAAAGACAACATTCAAGACAAATGAGGGGCTATATGAATGGATTTTCATGCCATTTTTCTTAACGAATGCATCCAGTACTTTCATGAGATTCATGAATGAAGTCCTGGAGGATTTCATTGGGAAATTCGTCATTGTATATCTTGATGATATATTAATTTTCAGCAGAACAGGAGTAGAACACTTGAAGAATTTAGCTACTGTAATGAGGAGATTACAACAAGAGAAGTTGCTGATAAATACAAAGAAATCGTCATTTATGAGGACATAACTCATTTATTTGGGTTTTGTTGTCTTTGCAAATGAGTTGAAGATGGATCTAGAAAAGGTAGATGCAATTAAGGATTGGCCATCGTCGAAGAGTGTGTTTGAAGTATGAAGCTTCCATGGTTTGGCTAGCTTCTACAAGAGATTCATCTGAAACTTCAATGGAATTAGTGCACCAATGATGGATACGGTGAAGAAAATACATAAATATTTTCACTGGACAGAAGAAGCAGAGAAGAGTTTCAATCTGCTGAAGAAGAAGATCATTGAGCAATTGATTCTGGTTTTGCCAGATTTCAGAAAGACATTCCAGGTCAGGTGTGATGCGAGTGGATTTGCAATTGGAGTGGTCTTGAGCCAAGATGACAAGCCAATAACATATTTCAATGAGAAACTGAATGAAACAAAGATTAAGTACTCCACATATGACAAAGAATTTTATGCAGTCATACAAGCACTGAAGAAATGGAGACACTATTTGGTTCCTAAGGAGTTTGTTTTGTACAACGATAATCACGCTTTACAATTCATGAATCGACAGGAGAATTTGAACCAAAAACATGCTAAATGGGTTGAATGCATGCAGAATTTTACTTTTGTGACTAAGCATATTTCTAGAACTACTAACAAAGTTGTTGATGCTTTGAGCAGGAAATGTTTACTTATGCTAGAATTCAGAGTCAAAACTTTGGGTTTTGATAACCTTAAAGAAATGTATAGAGATGATCCAAACTTCATGGAAGCATATGAGGTATATGAGAATCCAATTCTCAAAGATAGAATCCAAAGGACTAAATACATGATCCAGGATGGATTATTGTTCAGGGGAAATCAATTATGTATTCCAAAATGATCTATGAGGGAGAACCTGCTGAAAGAAAAACACAGTGGAGGATTGGCCGGACATTTTGGTCATGACAAGACGTTCTCAAACTTGAATGGATCATATTTTTTTCCAGGGATGAGGGAAGATGTTAAGAAATTTGTGGACAGGTGCAGAATTTGTCAGCACACGAAAGGAAAAGGGAAAAACATAGGGTTAAACCAACCATTACCCATACTTGAAAGGCTGTGGGATGCAGTGAGCATGGATTTCATATTGGGACTGCCAAGAAAACAAAGAGGATATGATTCGATCCTTGTGGTAGTCGATAGATTTTCAAATATGGAACATTTCATAACATGCCAGAAAACTAGTGACGCAACTCATATTGCGAACCTGTTTTTCAAGGAAGTCATCATACTTCACAGCTTGCCAAGGATTATAGTGTTTGATCGAGATACCAAGTTCGTAGGGAATTTATAGAGGACCTTATGGAAAAAGTTGGGGACAAGTTTGTCTTTTAGCTTGGCATATCATCCTCAGACGGATGGGCAGACAAAAGTTGTGAACATAAACTTGGGATATTTGCTGAGGAGCTTAGTGACTGAACGCCACAGTCAATGGGATCACATTCTTCCACAGGCAGAATTTTCTTATAATGATTCGCTTAATAGAAGCACAGGGCATAGTCCATTCTAGATTGTATGTGGAATGAAACCAAGGGGAGTTTCTGAATTGAAATATTTGGAACAAGCTGAATTCAGGAGTGCCAGTGCAGAGGACTTTGCAGAAGGAATGAAGGATCTTTACAGACGAGTCAAGGAGTGATTGCAGAGTACGAGTCAAGAATACAAGAAGAGAGAAGATCAACATAGGCGAGAAATTCAATTTGACGTTGGTGATCTAATTCTTGCACATCTGAGGAAGGAGAGGTTCCCAAGGGGAACATATAACAAACTGAAGATGAAAAATATTGGACCGTACAAGGTCATGAAGAAATTTGGGGCAAACACATATGAGATTGAATTACATGATGGGGTCGGAATCTCATCGATATTCAATGTTGCAGATTTGTACCCTTACAGAGCTGAAGAACCAGGAGAAGAAGAGGAGCATAAAGAAATTCAATGGACCAAACAAATGCCTATAGCTAAAAAGTTGCAGATGGAAAGTATAATTGACAAGAGGATTAACAGAAAGACCAGCGGAAAAGAGTATTTTGAATAATTGGTCAAATGGAAGGGACATCCAGTTGAAGATGCCAGTTGGGAGGATGAAGAAGAAATTCATAAGCATGGACAGACCATGCAAGCGCTCATGAACAGGAGTTCATGAAAATTTTCAAGCGAGGGAGTATGATGTAGGAGGATCGTAAGACACCAACCAAGAAAGCATAAAGGTGGAAGACATCTAGAAAAGCGCAACACACATTTGACACATTTTGAAATGTTTTTGAAAAAAAAATAATGAGCAGACATTAATGTAGTAGTTAAAGGAAGTATACTTGCATGTTGTAAACAGATCTTGAGCGATTTTCTCTCATTTTCCAGATATAATAGACATTAAGTTTGTTTAATGAAAGTAGATAGATTTGAATTAAGAGATTAGACAGTTTTAGAGGCGTAGGAGGGAAAACGGATATAGACACCCTCATCCTTCTATCATAGTATCTTTGTAACATTATCATCATTGAGAGCTGTAGTAGAGAGCTGTAGAGAAGAACCCATGTACAGGAGCAATTGAGTTAATATATGAAGCCTTGACTAAACTTACATGGTGTTATGATGTTTACTGTTTACCTTTGTTAAGTGGTATGTTTACAGTTGTTTTATTTCTCTATTATGCATTTGTTTCAATGATGTGTAGGATGTATGATTTCATGTTGAATGTATGAAGTCTGCAAGAAGGGTAGAATGAGTTTCAATTGTTTCTCTCTCTGAGAATTCATGTAAGGAGTGCAGTGAACGTCTGCAAGGTCTGCGTTGAAAAGGTTGTGAGTTTCATCTCAGAAAGCTCAAGAGAGATATCGTTGTTCTCATACTCACAGAAGTGCAAGTGTGGCAGAGAGTCGTGCAAGGTGTGCACAGGCTATTTGAAACCTTAGAATTTATCAACTAAGGGGAAATTTGAAGGACCACTATTGCAAAGAGTGTACAGGGTCGAAGACTCAAACAACTAGAAGTTATTTTAAAGTTTGTCGCAAAGAGTGCGAGCATGAACCCTTTTGATGGCTTGAGTTTGCAGGCGAAAGCTCAGGAGGGTTACTACCTTTGAAGAGTTCAAAGGGAGATAGGAATTGAATCCGTCATATAAAAGTTAAGTTTAGAAGGAGAACATTCAGTCATTTGGGCAGAAGACATTGAAGCGTGAATCGAGCAGTCAGAATTCTCCATGGAGAGTTTGCGAAGTTGTGAGGACCGTAGGATCTAGTGAAGCTGCAAGGTGGTTAAGAGTTGGAAGAACTCACCACCCTAGCATCAAAAATCAACATGATTCGTTGATCTCGTCTCAACCCATGTCATTGGATCATATCACGAATTTAGGGTTTGTGAGTTTGGAGGGCAGACCAAACTCTTGATATTTTCACGAAGTTCTGAGTTGCGAGGAATAGGGAAGGAAATCCAGACCGTTGGATCCAAGCTACGGGAGGACCGTCGGATCAAAAATTCCAACAGGTATCGTTTCTCGAGAGTTCAGGGTTTGAGAGGAACACTTTTTTACTGCATAAGTCATGAGCTTACAAGTTGCGAGGGCCCGTGCAACACATGGCACATCCACTTGGTGGGAACCACTTGGTTGACAGGTGGCGTAGCAATGAGTGGCCATAGAAAGGTAGAAGCGGGTGATAGGAAACTGGACACATGCCACCTGGAAAGGAGTCAACCCTTTGTCCATTTATCGCGTCTCAGGGATTCGCAAAGGAGGAGCACAAGAGCTCAACACTCCAACTTGCGAACTCGGGAAGTTACGAGTAGTGCTAGCAGTTAGACCTAGCTGGAAGTCATGTGCAGGAGGCGCTAACAAGGAGGAGCCATACCCATATCGCAATCTCAGGTATCGTCGTTTGGAGAAAGAGGAGTCGAGGGTCGTCGACCTACGAACTCGTGAGTTGCGAGTTTTGAAAGGCACTTGCGCCAAGGCCCAGTTGTGGTCGCATGAGGGTGAATCTTGCGCCTAGTGCTTGTTCGCACAGGTGGGGTTTCTGAAGGACCTGTGGATCAGATTTGTGAGGTTTCAGCAGGGAATCAAAGGAGTCACTTTGACTCGTGGAGAAATTAGAACGATCCTGTGTGGATCTCGGCCCGAGGGCAAGGGGGTCTGCATCACTTCATAAAACTGAGTCAACAACACCTGTCTATGTCAATGCATAAAAACAACATGTCATCAACCCATAATGCCTCATAATCAAAATCAAATGTTTAATAGTATAATAACCTGGATCACTTGTGAGAAAGTGTCCTCAAAGAATAAGTTCACTCAGTGTGCGCAAGAGAAGGATGTTTCAAGAGTCAAACTTAATATTTAATCCTTGATCACATATTTTACTAACACTAAGGAGATTATTCTTCAAATCTTCAACTAGTAAGACATTTATGATTTAACATTTTCACTTCCAAGGATCACTACAACTTTTCCAATTATTTTTATGGAGGAGTCATTTACAAATGTAACACTAGCACTTTTTCCTTTATTTAAGATGATGAATTTGTTTTGGTATCAAGACATGTGTGTTGAGAATCCATTGTCTATGTACCATTCATCTTCTTTATTTTCACCAAGCGGTTCTAATAAAGAATATTCCTTGTTTGGATTATCTTTCTTTTTCCATACTATAGAAGATTTTATGATAGGAGCATATTCTTTCATATCTCTACAATCTCATGCTTTGTGACCAAGATTATTGCATTTGTAGAATAAAATCTTCTGATCCATCAGTGGATCAAATGGATTGTAATTTCTATTGACAAATCCATGAGCATTTCTAGATCTACTATTTACATGATTGTCTCTTGGATATTGATCATCATTTATGTTTCTTATATAGTTGTTTTTTTCATTGATTTTACAGTCAATTTATTTTTATCCAAAGTTTCTACAAGTATAACAATGAACAAGAAAAATATTTTGATGCCTAGTAGAAAATGACCTTCTTAGTGTCTCACCCCTTCTAAATTTTTATCTTTTGTTCCAATTGGAGTTGTCATGTTCCTGTTGTTATTGAACTCCATTTTTTTTGTTGGTTCCACTTCTAAAGGCATCTTCATAGTTTCTATAATTTCTGTCATATGCCTTGTACGTTTTATCTATATGTATTGTATTGAAACTATTGTCATATCCATGTCCTCTCTTATCGCTATGTGATTTCTGTTTTATAAGCATTTCATCTAATTTTTTAGTACTTTTTTCAAATTTCATGTAGTAAATCAACTTTTTTTCTCTCAACATCAACTCTTTTATTTTGTGATACAATTATTCTTTCAAATTCTCACAATTATCAATATTATTGCCTTTATCTAACTACTCCGTCAATCTATCAATTGTCTTTTCAATCTCATCATCCTCTTGTTCACAAATTTTTAATTCATTTTTCAACTCTCTATTTTTGTTTCTAAGCTTGATATTTTCTTCTTCAACATACCTCAACTTTTCAATATTATGTTCATCTTCCTATTCACTTTTTTTTATGTCTTTGCTTCCCCAAAAAGATTCTACATTTTTTTATTTTGTCTCTGCATCAAACTCTTCTTCAGAATTCATTTCATCTATTCTAAAAAAAATTTGGTCAGCATTCTGAGTTTCTTGAGTTATGAAGAGATCTTCCCTTAAATCAGTTTCTTCTCCATTGCTTTCATCTAAAGAAATGTTGTCCTCCTTGGAGTTAAGACTCTTTTTCTTTTGAAAGATTTAATTTTCATATAAAGGACATTTCTTACCATAGTGTCCTACCCTAACACAATTGAATCGTTTAAAAGGTAACTTAGCTTTATATTTTTCGGTTCCCCTCTTGAGCTTCCTGACATAATGTACTTCTTCTTCATATTCTTCATCACTTTGTATTTCTTCTACCTTGTGTTCTTTATTTCTTGTTTTCTTGATGGCTTTAAAACTTTTTTCTATATTTGACTATCCATTTTATGTATCTTTTCTCATTTTATATGCTATAAGGGTCCCATGTAGTTCATCCATTGTCATTTTTGTTCAAATCCTTAGTTTCTTCAATGGCCGAGACCTTGGCATCATATCTCAAAAGAAGTGATCTCAACAATTTCTCTACAACCAAGGTTTCTTTGAATTATTCTCCCAATCCTCTGATGGCATTGGCAACTTCATGTACTCTAAGTAAATAAATTGAAATGTCTTCCTTGTCATCCATTTTCTTATTTTCAAAATTGTGATTTGTGTCATTGAAGCTTAACCTGTTTGACTTTTGGATCGCCTTCATAAATATTTTTAAGTTTATCCCATACCTTTTTATATATACTACAACCCATCACCTTGCTAGAAATAGTTGGTGTCAATCCACTTACAATAACATGCTTATCCTTTGAAGTACAACTCATCAATTTCTTCTCATCTACATGGGTTGGAGTATTTTTTGGAACTTTATAGCCATTGATGAATGAGAGACAGATATGCACTCCTAGATATTTCAAGTAAGTTTTGATTATGTTGCTCCAATATACATAAGTGTTTCTATCAAACGATGGAATCCCATTTGGGATGTGACCTTCCATATTTTCTCACGATCTTCCTTCCAGTGATAAAATTGTTTTAAAGGTAACCTGTTGCGATACCAATTGTCGATACTAAGAGGGGGGGTGAATAAGCATCAAGTAAAATTTAGCACTTTCTAAAAATTTAAATTTTTAATCAAATAAATGAATCTAATATATAGTAAAGAGGCGAAGAACAAATACACAATGCACAACATATTGAGGTGGAAATCCACATAATGTTTTTCTTATATAATAAAAAGATTACATTCATAGGAATCTACAACTTCCAAGATTCTCCTACTATAACTGGAAGGAGGAACCAACCCCCTAATTTATAGGAACCAACCTGAATGGATCTATAACTCCCTAGATTCTCCAGATCCAACTGGAAGGAGGCTTCAACCCCCTTTCATTTCCCCTTCCTTCCACCCTCAAATATTTATAAGAGAATAAACTTGCCATTGTAAATGGAACTGATGCATCATCGTCATCAAACAAGGTCCACATGGCTCCATGTAATACCCCAAGGATGTGCCCCAATTGTATTATGATTTGTAATTTTGTTTTATAGGTTGGTGAGCCAAGTTTATATAAGCTAGTGGGCTTATGTGTTATTTAGGCCAGGGAGCCTAAGTGTTGAGGGCCAGGAACTTGATTTTTGTACATGTAATTATGCACAATATTGATACAAAAATATCTATGTGTGTGGATTGAGCACGATGAATGAGTGATGGGGGACTAAGATTCAACAAAGCCTAGGTAAGCGAGAGGGGGATGAAAGGTTGGAAGAGATGCTAATCTTGAGGTCTTAAGTCCTTGGGAATAATAATTAAATATTTTTCCAAAGCTGTGAAAATGTATATGTTTTATCCTAAGTTCCTGGAAGGTGAATGTGTGCAAGATAGGAAACATGCAGCTCTAGGGAGACAGGTGTCGACCTGGGTGCATGCGGTTAAAAATATAGAACTAAGCTGTGTTGGGGGTTCGTCCTTCATTCCTCGATCCACCACCTGAGTCCGGCGGTTGGTCCTCCATTCTGTTGTGGGTTGTCTGAACCATGTCACCTCTGTGTTGGAGTGCAGATACCTCACACATCTCTGAAATCTGAAATTGTGAAAGCTAGCGGTAAACCTGTGGACTGAATCGAGTCTCCTGTGTGTCCGTTTAACCCTAGGAATATCGTAATCGTCCATTTTGTGTGTGTTTTAACTGTAGACTGTTGTGGTCACGCAGTCCCTTGGATAAGTGTAATTGGCTACTGTCATTCATCCTCTGTTGAGTCTTATTGTTGTTCTCCTTGTGTTGGAATGAAACTGCAGAAACAGGTTGTATGGCCTTTGTATATAACTCTCTCTAGGTGAGGGAGGTGATTGTTCTTGAAGAGGAAGGTTTTACCAAGCCTGTGAGTGACTCTCTCCAGGTGAGAGAATGTGTAGAGAAAGGAGAGAGCTCCTGGAAGGAACCCTATAGCTACCATAGAGCTAAGAGATTTCTGATCCGGTCTGTTGTTGAAGCCCAAGGCAATGGAGGTTAGCAGCCGAAGGACTGTCTAGGTGACAAAGAAGGTGTATACTCCTGGGGTGGGACAGGCATGTGGGGAAGGAGAGTCTATGGGTAGTGGGCATAAGTGGTTCCTAGGAGAGAATCCTCCTTCTTTTATGTGTATCCTTCCTGTAAACCTTACCTATCCTAGGATTCCTTACTCGTTGGAGCTTAGTCCCAGCTCGGGGGTGACCTACTACTCAGAGTGATGAGTAGTGTGGTTTAAGGCTGGGAGGTTCGTTGAAGGTCTACACGCAGTTGGTGGTGCATGACAATTTCAAAGATAAGTGTCACTATGCTTTGTAATTATGTAATTAATTAAATTTCATACCTATGATTCTTGCAATGTTATCACGTATTTTGTTGTGCATATGAATTATTGTTATTTCCATTAACTATGAAATGCTAGCAGTAATTTTGTGTTTAACTGTAACTAAGCATTTTAAGTTCATTAGAATGCATAATGTGTTACAGAAGTGTTTTTCCATGTAGTAGCATTGGCTCGACCGTGGGGTTGATGGCCGAGGGCGTTACATTCCACATATAAAATCCAACATCAATTCTTAAATTTATCTTGAACACCTGTTTGAGACTAGTTTCTGGACTAGTCACAAACCTTAACTTCCAACAAGTATAAATTTGTACCTGTAATGAATAAAGGTGTGGAACTTGTACCTAATATTATTTGATATATTCTTTGATATTCCTCCAAGTTTCACTCCTTGAATCATCCCTAAAAAATGATTTAGAGAGAAAATGGAAAACCTTGTTGAAATTTGGACTATTCTCGAGAGTGCACTTGTACAACATTCCATACACACAATATTTGATATATGATTTTGAAACTCTCACAAAATATACTAGGAATGTACTATTTCCAATTCAATTTGTCTCACAAAATGTGGACCCTCTATGAAGACGTTATGACTGTTTTACCTACAACACTTGTTTGAGACTAGTTACAGGACTAGTCAAAAGCATTATCTTCCACAGAGTGCATCTCAAAAAGTGAAATGACCCAAAAGATGAAATTAACCTCACATGTACCTTGCTATGTCTTATCAATAGCCTCAATTTTGTTTTATTTGAATCATTCTGTAACATCCCGCTCTGGCGCACTTACCAAACTTATTCTTTGAGGACACTTGCTCGCAAGTGATCTGGATTTTTATGATGATAAACTTTTTTCTTCATTATGATGCGTTAAGTTATATGACAGGATGTTTTTACTACGTTGATGTAGACAGGTGCTGCTGACTCAGCTTCCTTGAGTGTGCAGGGTTTCAGACCTTGAGGATGCAGAGGCATCGGTGGAACTCCCTTGGACTCCGGATTGAGTCAGGGAGTGGGCTATTTGGGTCATTTCATTTACGGTGATATTGTTTTGTTTTGATGATATGCTATTGATTT
>SNQJ01S0019566.1:107466-131020 GCA_010110895.2 Picea sitchensis
TGCTCCTGTTATTAGAATGGTTGTCTTAACGAGGAGGTTCGTTACACATTCTAGAATTTTTTTTTATAGTGAAACTTCTAAGATGACCTTCAAAGAACATACCTTAGATCAAAAAATCACAAGAATTCATCTTTCCTTGGAGTTTCTCCTTTCTTCGCTTCATATTCCCTCTAAAATTGTCCACCAAACTTGTACTAAGATATAATTTCACCTTTCTATGTGCTTCCTTTACTTAACTTTAGGGTCAAGCTATAAATTCTTGTTCGCAACACTTTTTAGAGGAAAATTCACATCATCATATTTTAGAGGGAATATCTTCTCAACCTTCAGGAACCCCATGTCATGCCACGTACCATTGGAAATTTATTGATGAGGGATATTATTCTAGGGAGGTTTTTTGTGCATTGGAATTGTCCCTCATACTCGTTTTCTTCAAATAACTACGAGACTTCTTGACCACACCTGGGAGTCTTCTTGTGGTCTTCTTCAAAGCATTTTTCCGTGAGGTCCATGCTTAAAGATACCCATTAAAGGGACCACTTTGGAGAGATGTATTCATTTTTATCACCAATGGTTGACTTTCAAATCAATGAAAACACTATCCAACTATTCTCCCTAGTCATTTGGTAGGAACTGGCAACAATCTACGCCTAAATGATCCACATTTGCTTCTTTGTCTATTCTAAAATTTTAGTTCCTTTGTAGAGAAGATCACTAATAGGATTAGGATCGAGTATAATGATTAGTAGAATTCAAATATAGAGTAAATACTATCAAATTCCCCATGGTACCTCTATCTAAAGAAATATTCATCATAGAAGAGTTAACACACATACATTGTATTAATCCATTAAATAATTATTTTTCCTTTTTTCGTGTGGGATTTTGTTTAGATGGGCCAATTTATATATTTTGAAGAGAAGGAGGAGAATTCCAATATTTTATTGACGTATGTAACTCATATTTTATATATTAAAATCACTATGACATTGGCTTCCCTCCTCTTATTTTGTAGATGAAATATTTGAAATGGTAAAGGAAAGGCCATTCCTCACTTATTTTGTGCTTTGTTGATGATTTGAATAGACAAAAACAAGAGTCTCTGATTCTATGTTGATGTTTTTAGTTCCATATCTTGATAAATTTCCAACTCACCACTAATCGTTGGCACAATTCCCCATTTCAAAATAGAGCCACCAGTAGTTTCAATGCATGCTCTCTCTTCTACCTAGGCAGTGATATTCAGTTAATTCCTTCACACAAAGTAATGATTGATTTTTTTTAACAATATATGGGGTATTGCATCATTTCCTTCCCATGATCCCTATCACCTATGAATTTGTTTGATAAATGAGAAAATTTTGACCATAAAATAACCTTGGAATTGGAAACCAAAACATAATCATCAACTTGAGAACAATACTTTCTACTTATCTAGATTGTGGGTCCCATATGAGATATTTAGTTGTAAATGTAATATCAATATCAAATATTTATCTTAGAAATGATTCATGTACATTGAATCTTCTTAAATTCTTCATGAATCCCACCATACCTACAAACCTCATCAATATTCTTGAATTCGTCCTTCATGCATACTTCAAAACAATGTACTCCATGATGTTCTCTTCATATAACATCATTTTCAGTAGAAGATGCATCCCAAAAACATAATTATATCCATTTGACAACATAATTGTTTTCCCCATGAGTCTAAGTGTATGAGGATATGTGCATGTGCTCTTCTTTGAGAAATTTCCAATGCCAATGGGTAGAGAAAGAATTCGGGAAGGGAAGAATTTTTTTGATAGTATGCAAGTTTAGAACTTATTTTTCATCCTCTAGGTGATTCAAAATAAGAAAGATAATAGTTATTGGGGTTGATCATTCGATGCATGAATGAATATGGTTGAATTGAATCCACAAGTGGATTAAGGAATGAGGGAAACATATGAGAGTATCGATGTAAGTCCAGATAGTGATATAATATATAATATGGAATTATTAGAATGAGTGCAAGGAAAATGTTCTTTGAATTTTCCATGTCTCTAATAAGCATATGTTAGAATTGATGATCATATATAGAGAGAGAGATAGAGAGATATAGAGAGTAGACCTGAAATTTTTGTGTATTATATTGAACCAAATGAATTAAATGAGTGTTGATGTTGAACCAATCTAAGTGGTGATGCTGAAAGAGACCAATTGTTGATGTTGAGATTAGTTATTTTCATAAGGGAAAAGAAAATGGATGATGTTGTTGATGTAGACATGTATAATAATGAAAATAAGAACCTAGAGCTTCTTGAGAAACTATATACCCTTATATTTGGATCCAACTAACATTGAATAAACCTAAGTTTTCAATACATCTTGGAAAATGTATGCTACAAGATGCTACTAGAGAATGGTTACAAGACTACCTGTAGTTGATGAAAATGATGAAAATGTAAACATTGATCTACTATTGGTGATTTGGAAATACTTAGACATCACTTATTTCTTTAACTATATACATGCAGTATCTAACTTAATCCAGAATAATTTACTGATGGTACTAGGGTGGTTTGCATAATTTTGATGATGTGCTTTTTACCCAAAAACTCATAAAATGACGATGTTGAATGATGAGATGACACAATAGAAAATAAAAGAACTCAAATTATATAAATATTACATATTTTTGTTTCATCTTTAAGTTCCATTAAATCCAATAAAAAATGATTTCATCATCTCTAAATACCAAAAATCACATGTAAAATGACTCACATGTGCCAGTTAAATGGATTATCTTAAATTTCATTAATCAAAACAATAAAATAACTTCACCATTGAAATCCTTGTGAAATCATGAGAAATTTGGCTATAAAGCCGACAAATTTCCAAACTGGCTCAATTTCACCTTCTTTGGCATGCAAAATAATCCATTAAATGTTCATCAGTGGAAAATTGAGTGAAGAATTTTACAAATGAATTCAAATCATGATATTTGAGTGTCACCAAATAGATTCTCAGCAAGTTCCTCTATGGACACATCATCCTATTGGGATGTCAGTGTAACATGGAGGTCAATAGAGATGGTCTCTATGTCGGTTTTCGGTGTTAGTACCTCCTCTCATCAGTGGGTCTGGTGAATTTCCCCTTTCTTCCATGGATGGTTTTCCATTAGAAGTTCCTGGAGTTTTTAACGACATTTCTCATGCGACAGGGATTTATCCTCATACTTAAGATTTATCTTCATGGGAATAGGTTCCTTTTGGAGAGAATATTTGGTAATCATATCATGCAAGGACGACATATATAGGGTCTCTTCTAGGGGGATTTGGGATGGAGGTTTCCATTTCAAAATGGAACTACACAGTGAGATCCTCTGCATATCTCTCTTGGGAATGCCTCAATAGTCCTCAAAGGGGTTTTCAAGTCCCTTTTATTTTTTAATAATTAACATACTCCTTTTTGGTTCATCATCATCCACCTGGGACGTCTTTGCTTAGGATAGCTCTGGGGTCTCTCTCGACCTTAGTTGGGGATTCTATCTCTCACGAGGAAGAGCCCCTTCATAATATCCAAGACAAATTTGTAAGTGTAAAAAAGAAAATGAGTAAGTGGTTTAGTCTAGAAAGAGGTCCAAATAGGTTGGTTTTATGGGAATATGTCACAATGGCCCAAGTCTCAGATTTTTCCTCTACAATGGTGGTAGTAAACGCCCAGTGTCACCTTTTTAATGCCAAATACCTCAAGTATTTGGAAGGTAACTTATCGACATGGAAATTAAGTTATGATTCTACATTCATTATTATCGGAAGGGGTTGGTTCACCTTCAAATTTTCAAGTGCAGAGGATGCCCTATAGGTGCTCAAATACCTCTGGAGCATCGAATCAACCCCAATTCTCTTTAAAATTTGGACGCCACTTTTTGATGCAGGAAAGGAAAGGCTAGACATTATTCCTATCTGGGTGAGGCTCCCATATATCCCTCATTAACTATGGTCTAAGGAAATATTTTAAATGATTAGGAATACTCTACAAGATTTTCTTGATGTCAATATGTCATTTTTGGCCTTAGATGAGTATGTAGTGGTGCAGATCCTATTTCAGCTAAACCTCAAAGAGGGGATGAGGGAGGATTTGGAACATGTGTTAGGGAAAAATCTATTCTCAAAATCTCGACTACGAGGGAGTACTCTTTCGGTGTCGAAGGTGCCCTAGACAAGGACATGTTTTGAATCAATGCCTTATGCCTTTAATTTCAAAGAAGATTTGGCTAGAGCCATCTGTGTCTCTAGCTCAAAAAGATCCCCAAGTTTTCTATGGCCCAAATTCTTCTCATAGGGTATATTTATAAGAGGAAAATGATCAAGCTCGTAAAATGATGACACTTGGGTCTTTAGGCTCAGTTCAATTTTTAAATTCGTAGGTTGGGTCGATGTTCTTAGTACCGGCTAGGATTCCAACACTACAAAAAAAAGGAGGCTCCTCCCTAGTTGCTTTGAAGCGGTTGGGACTTTCCTCTCAAGGTTAGTCATTTTTAGCTTCTCAATCCATTAATGTTCTAATAAATTATGTTTTAAGGAAATATTGGTTTGGGTTGATTACTTCTCCTACACCTTTTCCACTAGGTCAACCCATTTTTCCTCTAGTGGAACCCTTTCTTCATCCGCCTTCCCCTCTCTCTCAATTCCTGACCCTATTTCCCATTAACAATTCCACTATTTCTTTCCTGAACCTCACTCCTAACCCTGAACCTATTTTTATTTCCTCTCCCCCCTTGGATTATAGAGAAGTATCAGATTCCTCTATGGACTCATAATAGGTTTCCATTGTTTATAACCTTAGAAACAGATAGGAGATGGGATCCTCTATGATGATATTGCATGGGTTGGGGAAAAATACTAAAGCATCGTTCGGTAAAAAAGGTAGATGAAGGGAATATGTCTTTTCAAAGGCTCATAATAAGTATTTTTCTTATGTAGTAGTTGGAAAACAACTCTCAATCCTTGGGGCACTTAGAGAAGTGAATCCACAGGAAGGGGTTCACCCATGAGATTTATTTCCCTAAATTGCAGGGGCATAACAAGCCCTTCCAAAAAAATGTATCTTAAAAGGTTATTGGAGGCCCAACAATCGTATCTAGTTTTGTTTCAAGAAACCTTAGGAGCCAGTGACATGGTGATATGTCTGTTGGAATATATTTTTCCATGTTGGACATTTTTAGTCTTGGATGAAAGAGGAAGATCAGGTGGAATAGCTATAAGGTGGACTTGCACAAATATTAAGCTATTAACTTATTAGGGATTCAAATTTGGTCTTGGGGTGGATATTTTATGTGCATACTTAGGCACAAACTTCACTCTATTGAACTTGTATGGGTCTTATCAAGACAAAGACACTTTCTAGGAATCCCTAAAGTTCAAAAGTTTCTTATTAATGGAAAATATGATTATGGGGGGAGACCTTAATTTGTCTCTAGGAACTATTGAAGTTTCGGGCCCTAGGGCTAGGGAAGATCCCCTTACATATTTTTCTATACACTTTATTTATGAGGTAGGCCTTTCACAAATTTTTCCTATAAAATTAGGTCCTACATGGAGAAACAAGAGGTCAAGGGAGGATCATACAACAAAGCATTTAGATCATTTTTTGGTTTCTTCCAAACTGTTATATCAACCCTTTTGAGGCCGAGGATAGGGTATGGATGGGATTCAAATAATTCTCCCATTATCTTTGAAATAGACGGAGGAACGAGAAATCCTTTGAGCCCTTTTAAGTTCAATCCAATGAGGGCTAAGGAGGAGAGATTCCAAAATCTTGTCAAGGAGTGTTGCGACCCTTTTTCTGTAGAAGGGGGAGAAGCTACTAGGGCCCATTTGGATACAAATTTAAATTGATTTAAGATGGAGGAAGCAATATGAGAAAGGGAAAAAAGTGAAAGGGATGAAAGGGATCTTAAGGAAATTGAGGAATCTATTTAGGGATTTTATGATTCAATGGGTGAAGGATTCAACAATCTAGATACAAAAGAGAGCCTCCTTTCCCAGGAGAATAAAAAGAGGCAATTGTTGAAAGAACAAGAGGAAACTTGGAGGAAAAAAGGTAGAGAAATATGGTTAAAGAGTGGGGATGATAACACAAAAAAAATTCATTATTTTTCTAATGGAAGAAAGCTCAAGAGTATTATTTGGAGTCTCATCGATGAATATGGAAGGGAATTATTATCTTTTTAGGAGCTTGCTTGGTTAGGGAAAACCCACTTCCAAATCTTGTTCAAAGCACCAATTGAAACAAATATAGTAGAGATTATTCATATTTCTAGTTTATTCTGCAGGTTTGTAGATGAGGATGAAAATAGATTACTGATGGAAGAGGTCACGAAAGAGAATCTTAATGTAGTACTCCATAGATCAAAAAGAAAAATCCCAAGACCGAATGGTTGGACTATTGATTTCTTTCTGGATATCTTTAATCTTCTTGGAAAGAAACTATTGTCAGTTGTAGAAGAAACTGAAAGAGAGGGTTTGATGCATGTTCCTTTAAATTCAAGTTTTATTTCCTTGATTCCAAAGAATGAAAACCCACAAGTTTTAGATGAGTTTAGACCCATCTCCTTATGTAATTGTATCTATAAGGTATAATAAAAAGTGATTGCTAGAAGAATCAAAGGAGTACTCTTAGCCTCAATTTCTAAAGAATAATTTGGTTTTGTTGAAGGCAGGAAGATTCATGAGGAAATCAGAGTGGCTCAAGAAGGAATCCATTCCATAAAAGGAAAGAGTTTGAAAGGAAGAGTTCTAAAAATTGATTTGTTCAAATCTTATTTTCGAGTAAATTGGATCTACATCATGCTTATTTTAACACATATAGGTTATGGAATCGATTTTATCAGATGGGCCATTTGTTGTATATCAACCACCTTATTTCATGTTATAATAAATGGGTGTGCCTCCCCTATTTTCAAAGTTGATAGAGGTCTTCCTCGATAGGGTTATCCACTTTCACCTCTCCTTTCCCTTTTGGTGGGGGAAGGCCTAAATAGGTATTTGGAAGTAACAAAAATTAATAGATATTTAAGAGGGATATTCATCTCCCCTACTGATCCAGACCCCCTGCCCTCGGGCCGAGATACGCATAGGATATTCACTAAAAACACGCCAAGGGTTAATCCAACCCTTTGTTTAAGCCAGAAAGGACTTCGGGTTTTGGGATTTGGAGAGTCTCTATGTATTTCCACAGTTCTTAGCAAATGCCAAAATGCCAATTGTCAATGAAGGTTGACTGCTCCAACGCGACAAGAACATGCCACTTGTTACCCACTACTTTCATCTTTCGAGACTTTGAGCAAACAACCAACATTCATTTTTATTCCCTTATGATTCCCAGAACTCCAAAATGCCAGAATGTCGAAATGGGCTCAACATCCCAAGAAATGCAGGATCGATGGCCTTTCGGGATTTTCCACCGAAGCTTGACCCCTTATTTTACTTCCACCGCATGTACCTTCTAACTGAGATTTGGGACCCACCTTTTTGGTGTTTCCCTTTTCGCAATTTAGGGATTTGCGTTGACCATGCAACTCTACCTCTTGAGTCTTGAAACCCCGAAACCTTATTAGCGCCCAACGGCTATTGTCCCTCAAACTTTTCGGGAATTTTTCTTTTCTCTCTTCTGGATTTCGCGAACAGGGAGTTTCAAACTCTCGATTCCAAATTCACTACCTCCTTTACTTTTCGAACTCCAAAAAACCAAAATGTTGAAATCCCACACCAAAGGCACACCGTGTTTCGCGACTTTGATATTTTCAATGCAAAGGGTCCTAGTTCCTTGTCATTGGGATTGCTGGTATGCCAAACCTCGAATCACCGAAATTCTGAAATTCCACACATGTTAATCCATTTCGTGATCCAAAAATTTGAGTGACTAAGGATTTTGGCCTACACTCCAAACTTATGGATCCCAAATCCCCGAAATGATCTGACAGCTCAGACAGGCCATGATCAACGGTCCACATTGACTCTTGATGTCAGGGTGGCGGATTCATCCAACTCCTAACCACCTTATAGTTCCTCTGGATCCTATGGTCCTCGCGAGTTCTCCACGGAGAATTCTGACCACCAGATGCACTCCTCACTGACTCCTGTCCAAACAACTCAGTGCTCTCCCTCCTGAAATTGAATTCTATGAGACGATTTCAATCTCCATCCCCATTTGAGCACTTCAAAGGTTAAATCCCCCCTGAGATTTAACTTGTAAAATCAAGCTTCCTAAGGATCCCTGCTCGCACTCCTTATGGAAAACCTTCAAATAAATTCTAGTTATTTGAGTCTCCGAGCCTCTGCACTCTTTGCAACAGTGGTCCTTCAACCTTCCTTCTAGATTTATAAAATCCAAGGCTTCAATCGGCCTGCGCACACCTTACATGGCTCTGTGCTTCACCTGCACTCCAGCTGGTATGAGAACAATGGTATCTCTCCTGATCTTTCTGAGATAAAACTCATAGCCTCGTCAACACACACCTTGCAGACGTTCCCTACACTCCTTGCAAGAATTCTCAGGAAGAGAAACAATTGAAACTCATTCTTCTCCTCTCTTAGACTTCATACATTCACCATGAAATCATACACACAATGCAACATTGAAACAAATGCATAATAGAGAAACAAATCAACTGTAAACATACCATTCAACAAATGTAAACAATAAGCATTATAACAACATGAAAATTGAGTCAAAGCTTCATATATTAACTCAAGTGCTCTTGTACATGGGTTCTTCTCTACAACTCTCTACTACAACTCTACAGCTTTTGAATTCTGAATGCTCATCAAAGATTCCATGATACAAGGGTGAGGGTGTCTATATCTTTTTTCCTTCCTACGCTTCTAAACTGTCTAATCTATTAAATTAAATCTACCTACTTGCATTCATTACGCATAAATGCCTTTACATACTACAGATGAGAGAAACACTCAAGATCTATTTAGAACATCTAGACACAAGTGTAAGTATGCTTCCCTTAACTATTACATTAATGTCCATTCATTAATCTCAAAACATTTCAAAATGTGCACTGGTGCTTTTCCAGCTGTCTCCCAGTTTTACGTTGCTTGCTTGGCTGGCTGCTTATGATGCTCCTGCATCATACTCCCTCACTTGAAATTTTTCATGAACTCCTATTCATGAGCTCTTGCACAGTCTTTCCATGCCTATGAATTGTTGCTTCATCCTCCCAATTGGCATTTTCAACTGGATGTCCCTTCCATTTGACCAAGTATTCAAAATACTCTTTTCTCCTTGTTTTTTTGCTAACCCTTTTGTGAATCATTCTTTCCATATGTGGCTCTACAACTACAGGCATTTGATTTGTCCATTGAATTTCTTTTTGTTCCTCCTCTGCTCCTTCTTATTTATCTCTGTAAGGGTACAAATCTACAACATTGAATATCGGTGAGATTCTGACCCCATCAGGTAATTCAATCTCATATGTGTTTGCGCCAAATTTCTTTATGACCTTGCACGGTCCAATCTTTTTCATCTTCAACTTATTATACATTCCCCTTGGGAACCTCTCTTTCCTCAGATTCCCAAGAATCAGATCACCAACTTCAAATTGTAGTTCTCACCTATGTTTATCTGCTCTCTTCTTGTATTCTTGACTTGAACTCTCCAATCGCTCTTTAACTCAGCTGTGAAGCTCCTTCATTCCTTCTGCAAAGTCCTCTGCACTAGCAATCCTGAATTTATTTTGTTCTGGATCATTCAATTCCAAAACTCCCCTTGGCTGCATTCCATATACAATTTGGAATGGACTCTGCCCTGTGCTTCTATTGAGTGAATCATTGTAAGTAAATTCCACCTGTGGAAGAATGTGATCCCATTTACTGTGGTGTTCAGTCACTAAGATTCTCAACAAAAATCCCAAGCTCCTGTTTACAACCTCTGTTTGTCCATCCGTCTGATAATGATATGCTGAGCTAAAAGACAAACTTGTCCCCAACTTCTTCCATAAGGTCCTCCAGAAATTCCCTACGAAATTGGTATCTCGATCAGACACGATACTCTTTGGAAAACTATGAAGTCTGATGACTTCCTTGAAAAACAGGTTTGCAATATGAGTTGCGTCATTGGTTTTCTGACATGGTATGGAATGTGCCATTTTTGAAAATATTTTGACTACCACAAAGATCAAATCATATCCTCTCTGTGTCCTTGGTAGAACCAATATGAAAACCATGCTCACTGCATCCCACGGCCTTTCAGGTATGGATAATAGTTGGTATAACCCTATGTTCTGTCGTTTCCCCTTCATATGCTGGAAAATTTTGCATCTATCCATGAATTTCCTAACATCTATCCTCATCCCTGGACAAAAATATGAGCCATTCGACTTTGAGAACGTCTTGTCATGACCGAAATGTCCGACCAACCCTCCACTGTGTTTTTCCTTCAAAAGACTATCCCTCATGGAGCATTTCAGAATACATAGTTGATTTCCCTTGAACAATAATCCATCCTGGATCATGTATTTAGTCCATTGACTTCTGTCCCTGAGAATTGGATTCTCAGATGCCTCATATGCCTCTTTAAAATCTGGGTCATCCCTGTATATTTCTTTGAGGTTATCAAAACCCAAAGTCTTGACTCTGAATTCCTGCATAAGCAAACATTTCCTGCTCAAAGAATCAACAACTTTGTTAGCAATTCCAAAAATATGCTTAATCACAAAAGTAAAATTTTGCATGAATTCAACCCATTTAGCATGTTTTTGGTTCAACTTCTCTTGCCGAGTCACGAATTGCAAAGCATGATTATCGTTGTACAAAACAAACTCCTTGGGAACCAAATAGTGTCTCCATTTCTTCAATGCTTGTATGACGACATAGAATTCTTTGTCATATGTGGAGTACTTAACCTTCACTTCATTCAATTTTTCACGCGACCAACCTATCATCTTAGCTCAAGACTGCTCCAATTGCAAATCCACTCACATCACACCTGACTTGGAATGTCTTGCTAAAATATGGCAAAACCAGAATTGGTTGCTTAGTGATCTTCTTCTTCAGCAGATTGAAGCTCTTCTCTGCTTCCTCCGTCTAGTGAAAATATTTATGTCTTTTCTTTAGCATATCCATCATCGGTGCACTAATTCCACTAAAGTTTCAGATGGATTTCCTCTAGAATCTAGCAAAACCATGGAAGCTTCGAACTTCAAACACACTCTTTGGTGATGGCCAATTCTTAATCGCCTTTACCTTTTCCGGATCCATTTTTAATTCACTTGCGGAGATAACAAAACCCAAATAAATGAGTTATGTCCTCATAAATGATGATTTCTTCATATTAATCAACAATTTCTCCTATTGTAATCTTCTCATTACTGCAACTAAATGATTTAAGTGTTCTTCTTCTGTCTTGTTGAAAATTAATATATCATCAAGATATACAATGGAAAATTTCCCGATGAAATCCTTCAGGACTTCGTTCATCAACCTCATGAAAGTACTAGGTGCATTTGTTAAGCCAAATGGCATGACAAGCCATTCATATAGCCCCTCATTCATCTTGAATGTTGTCTTCCATTCATCACCTTCTATCATTCGAATTTGATGATACCCTCTTTTCAAATCAATCTTTGAAAACAATCTTGCTCCACTCAAGAAAAATCCATCAAGTCGTCCATCCTTGGCAATGGAAATTTGTATCTGATGGTAGTCTTATTGATTTCCCTTGAGTCTGTACACATTCTCCAACCTCTGTATTTCTTTGGTATGAGCATTGTCGAAACAAAGCATGGACTCAAGCTTTCTCGAATCAATCCTTTGTCCATTAAGTTCTGGACCTGCCTCTTAACTTCTTCATTTTTCTGCGGCATCAACCGATATGCTTCCTTGTTTGGAAAACTGGTTCTAGGTATAAGATCGATATGATGGATTATACTCCTGATAGGTGGCAATGAACAAAGTAGTTCGCCCACTACTATATCAACAAAATCTCCTAGAAAGTTCTTGATTTCTTCTGGTAAATCATATATCCTCGTACTGGTCAAAACAATTTTGGGATTCATAACCACAATAAATTGTGTGTCTTCCTTCTTCTTAACCTCATCGAGAATTTCCTTCCCACTCATGACAAGTATAGTGTTTCTTGTCTCTGTTTTCACCTCTTTATCCTTAATTGGCAGCAACATGTGAGTCCTACCATTTTTCTCCAGGGTGTACGTGTTCTTTCTCCCATCATGAACTACATTTCTGTCATATTTCCATGGTCTACCCAGCAATAGATGACAGACGTCCATGGGAATGACATCACATGATATTTCATCTTTATATCCTCTTATATTAAATTCAACTAAACATTGTTTAGTGACATTTACCTGATGTCCCTTTTGTAGCCATGAAAGTATGTATGGGCTTGGATGTGCAACAGTCTCCAGCTCCAACTTTTCTAGCATCTCTATAGATACAAAATTGTCTGTGCTACCACTGTCCACTATGACCTTGCATACCCTATCCTTAGTTTTGCAAGCAGTCTAAAACATTTTGTTTCTGTGGGATGGGTTCTTTGTCTCCTTTTCTGGCTTCAAGAGAACTTTCCTCATCATCAAAGATCTTCCACCCTCATCATCTTCTGCCTCAACATTCCATCCTTGAGCTTCGGTAATGTGAGTTTCACCACCATATTTCTTCTTATCTGGACACTCATAGGATTTATGTTCGATTTTTTCACAGACGATGCATTTCACTTCACCTCCTCTGCCTCTTCCTCTTCCTTTGGCTCAAAGAAAAGTATTTCTATCAGCATACTACCTTCCCTGTGAGATTCCTCCTCTCTCAGGTTGAGTTTGAGGTTTCTTTCCCTCTTCTTTATGTTTCTGAGCTCTGTCTTGGGCAATTGTTTTTCCTCTGGATTGACTTCTACCTAGGCCTCTTTGACCTTGCTTCCAGCTCAACTTCTCTTTATCTTTCAGAGCTATCTGATAATCTTCTTACACATTTCAAATGGTCATCATGCCCATCTCATCTTGAATGTCATATCGCAGACCATTCATGTACCTGGAAATTTTTTCATCATCGCTTTCCTGATGACTTGCTGTGATGTTTATCTTGTAGAACTCTTCAATGTATTCCTTCACAAACATCAACTTCTGTCTCAAATTTTGCATCCTCTGAAACAGATTGATTTTATAATCCTTGGGTATAAATTTGTCTTTCATTTTTTCAACCATTCTATCCCATCTTTTAATTTTCTGCTTGCCCTTGCAGCATCTGTCAGCCTGCAGTTCATCCCACCACAGTGTTGCATGCCCTTTAAGACTAGTAAGGGCATGTTTGACTTTCTTATCTTCCTCGACATCCTCATAGTCAAAGTATTTGTCTAGAGCTCTAATCCAGTCTAGAATTTCTTCAACATCCAAGTTTTCTTCATACATGGGAATCTCCATTTTTGCTCTGTCACTTATCCTTGCAACTACCCTGAATAGGTGTTCATCTGTAGCATCTTCGACTGCAGTTTCTTATCCTTTGTTTTCAACTTCATTCTGACATTCAGCTTCGCTGAAATCCCTAGCATTGACTGTGCGTCTCTGTGTTGTTTCCATGGCATCAAGTCTGGCACGTAACTCACGCATTTCTCTTTCCACTGTTGGATCAGGCATTGGCCTATCTCTTCTTCTTGGCAGCATGGCTGAAATTTTTTCTCTTTTCTCTCTGCTACAGAAAGCAAATAATTTGTTCTGGGATTTGATACCACTTTGACGTAGACCCCCTACCCTCGGGCCGAGATCCACATAGGATCTTCACTAAAAACATGCCAAGGGTTAATCCAACCCTTTGTTTAAGCCACAAAGGACTTCGAGTTTTGAGAGTTGGAGAGTCCTGATGTATTTCCACAGTTCTTGGCAAATGCCAAAATGCCAATTTTCAACAAAGGTTGACTGCTCCAACGTGACGAGCACATGCCACCTGTTACCCACTACTTTCATCTTTTGGGAATTTGAGCAAACAACAAATAGTCGTTCCTCTTCCCTTATGATTCCCCGAACTCCGAAATGCCGTAATTTTGAAATGGGCTCAATGTCCCAAGAAATGCAAGATCAATTGCCTTTTGGGATTTTTCGCCGAAGCTTGACCCCTCCTTTTACTTCAGCCACACGTACCTTCTGACTGAGACTTGGGACCCACCTTTTTGGCGTTTCCCTTTTCAGAATTTTGAGAGTTGCGTTGACCATGAAACTCTACCTCTTGAGTCCCGGAACCCCGAAACCCAATTGGTTCCCAAGGACTATTGTCCCTCAACCTTTTTGAGAATTTTTCCTTTCCCTCTTCGAGATTTTGTGAACCGGGATTTTGAAACTCTCGATTCCAAAGTCACTGCCTCCTCTACTTCCCGAACTTTGGAAAACCGAAATGTCGAAATCCCACACCAAAGGCACACCGCGTTTCATGACTTCGGGATTTTCAATGCAAAGGGTCCCAGTTCCTTGTCATCAAGATTCCTTGTATGCTGAACCCTCAATCACCAAAATTCTGAAATTCCACACCTATTAATCCCTTTCGCAATCCGGGAATTTTATTGACAAAGGATTTTGGCTTACACTCCAAAATTATGGATCACGAATCTATGAAATGATATGATGACTCAGACAGACCACTATCAATGGTCCACATTGAATCTTTATGTTAGGGTGGCGGATTCGTCCAACTCCTAACCACCTTATAGCTCCTCTGGATCCTACGGTCCTTGCGACTTTGCGAGTTCTCCACGGAGAATTCTGATCACCAGATGCACTCCTCACTGACTCCTGTCCAAATGAATCAGTGCTCTCCCTCCTAAAATTGACTTCTCTGAGACGATTTGGATCTCTGTCCCCCTTTGAGCACTTCAAATTTTAAATCCCCCCTGAGCTTTCACTTGTAAACTCAAGCTTCCTAAGGATCCCTGCTTGCACTCCTTCCAGCAAACCTTCAAATAACCTCTGGTTATTTGAGTCTCTAACCATGTGCACTGTTTGCAACAGTGGTCCTTCAACCTTCCTTCTAGATTTATAAAATCCAAGGCTTCAATCAGCCTACGCACACCTTGCACGAATCTGTGCTTCACCTGCACTCCAGCTGGTATGAGAACAACGATATCTCTCCTGAGATTTTTGAGATAAAACTCAGACCCTCGTCAATGCACACCTTGTGGACATTCATTGGACTCCTTGCAGTAATTGTCAGGAAGAGAAACAATTGAAACTCATTCTTCTCCTCTCTTAGAATTCATACATTCACCATGAAATCATACACACAATGAATCATTGAAACAAATGCATAACTGAGAAACAAATCAACTATAAACATACCATACAACAAATGTAAACAATAAGCATCATAACAACATGAAAATTGAGTCAAAGATTCATATATTAATTCAAGTGCTCCTATACATGGGTTCTTCTCTACAGTTCTATGTTACAACTCTACAACTTATGAATTATGAATGCTCATCAAAGATACCATGATACAAGGGTGAGGGTATCTATATTTGTTTTCGCTCCTATGCTTCTAAACTGTCTAATCTATTAAATTAAATCTACCCACTTGCATTCATTATGCATAAATTCCTTTACATACTACAGATGAGAGCAACACTCAAGATCTGTTTACAACATGTAGACATAAGTGTAAGTATGCTTCCCTTAACTATTACATTAATGTCCATTCATTAATGTCAAAACATTTCAAAATATGCATTGGTGTTTTTCCAGCTGTCTCTCGCTTTTACGTTGATTGCTTGGCTAGTTTCTTATGATGATCCTGCATCACCTACCCTCTATATTACCCGTATCCTATTTGTAGATGATGTTTTTATTTTTTGTAATGGTTCTCATGGGGATGCTGAGAAACTATGTGAAATTCTTGTTAATTTTAGGAAGGCCACCGGGATGATGATAAATGATAGAAAGTCCTCAATGTCAATTCAAAATATGGAAGCAAAGGAGATTGGTATTTATAGATCCTTTTCTCCCCTTTGAAATTAGGGAGTTCAATGTTGGCTTGAATTATCTTAGATTCCATATCAAACCAAACAAATATAGGAATACATATTGGTTTTGGCTGATAGAAAAATTGGAAAAACGGATATATATATATATATATGGAGTCATAAAATGCTCTCTCGGGTAGGCAGATTGGTCCTTGTCATATCAATTTTAAAGGCCATTCTAGTCTATTGTATGTCTCTTTGCTGGATTCCTAAAGGGATGTTAGAAAGAATAAGGAAACTCTGCTCGAAATTATTATGGGCAAGAAATTAGGAAAAATTCATTCTCCCCTAGGTGAAGTGGGATACCTTGGACCACCCAAAATACCTAAGAGGATGGTGCCTTTCTAAATCTTTGGTTGTCAAATCAATTTGGAAGTTAATTTCTACTGAAAATATTTGGACCTAGGTAGTGATCCATAAATAAATTCTACCGGAATCTTTAATGGATTGGATTATAATACATGCAAAAAACAGTCCTAAAAAATCTATCATATAGAAGGAAATTTTCTTCTCTTTCAATGTGATTGGTAATATATTGGCATGGAAGGTCAATAAAGGAAATAAAGTTAGAGTGGGAATGGATTTGTGGCTAGGTAGTGTGGGTTCCCATATTCTTCCACTTCCTACAAGAGACTATAAGAGAAAGGCATATTCTACCTCAACTAGGTAGGGAATCCAATCAACACCTCAATTCAGTCTCAGGAATGAAAATAGCACCATGAGATTGAATTGGAATATGTTTTTGAAGATTCTTCGGTAAACTATACAAGGGATATTGGGATAGCTCAAATTCGTCTGAAGGAGAAAGAATATGAGTTGGTATGAGAAGAAGACCATTTTGGTACTTTTTTTCCAGAAGTGGGTTACATTCAAATCAATATAGGTCTCCATCTCAATGTTCCACAATGGTGGTGGAAGGGGTTGTGGAAGTTCAATTTTCCTCTCAAATCAAATATTTTCCTTTGGCTATTATTAGTCAAAAAGGTACCAACATGGGAATTAATGCAAAATTGTCAAATTGCAGGACCAAGATGGTGCTCTCTTTACATGATTGATGAGGAATCATAGGTTCACCTTTTTTTGCACTGATCCTACATAAAGGGACTATGGAAATAAATTTCGAGAGTGATAGGATGATCCCTCCTTTGGCAAGGGAAAGTAGTGGAAGACTCCTGGAAATCATGGGTCTCATATGCCTCATACTCAAATTTCAAAGCCTTACCTCCATTGGTATGTTGTGGTGCGTGGTTGGATATAAACTCTGCATTTTTTAAAACCAAAGCAATCCTATCGGAAATTATTTGCTTCCCAATGTCTCAGTATTCTCTTCCATTTTATCCAATCAAAGGAAAGTATTATCAAAGGATAATCCATCCATAAATGTTTAACCATCAAAGGCCTGGGATTTTTTTGATGGGGCCTCTCAAAAAATGAGTTGACTTTGTGGAGCAGGGGTTTTTATTCACTTATCAGTTCAAATTACATTCAAAATAAAAATTAGATTCAGAACAAACAATTATGTTGAATTGATGTCTCTCAAACTATTTCTTCTTTTTGCAAAAGAAAAAAATGTCGATTCCATTCATGTGTTTGGTGACTCTCAATTGGTTGTTAAATGGGTCTTGAATATTCATCAATGTCACAACATTATTTTGATTCCTATTCTTGAAGAAGTACAAAGGCTCGTGGCTTATTTTGATTATTTTGATATCCATTATGTTTTTAGGGAAATGAATATAATGGTAGATAAATTATCAAAGGATGGGCTTCATTTGGATCATGGTCAATGGTTGATTTCTGAAGTAAACAATGGAACTTTCTATGAGTACTACCATCGACCCTTTGCTCACGTGCTTATACAGTATCAATAGCTCAAATTCTATAGTCCTTCCTTGATTATGCTATTTTGTTTTTTGGACTTTTATCAGGCTTATTAGGTGCAGGTCAGGGCTCTCACTACACCATTTTGGAAAAAATATTGTTGTTGAACTTTTTATACGTTTTATTTCCTGTAACAGATGTATATGTATGGACTCTTTTGTATAGGTATTATTTGAAAAATGTTTTGATTGCAACCCTTCTGTGGGTTTTCCTAAAAGACACCATGGCTTGGATATGGGTCATTTCCAGCAATGTATATGCATATGCATCTACATAATGTAATTTTCTTTCCTACATAAATAAAATTATACATTTTTATGGAGGAAAAAAAATGAATTCAAATCACAAAATAGACCTCAAATTCATGATCCTTGAAACAAATCATGAAAAATGGGTATAAATTTTCCTAGGTGTTGTCATTATTCCTCATGGAATGCTTTATGAGACAACATATTTAACTTCTTCTTGGCATGAAAATCGAGACATCTGTACAACCTCAAAATCCATACCTTCTATTGGAAACTATGCCACCTCAGGATCCGTGTAGACCTTGGGATCCATGCAGACATTCAACCCCTTGTCTCAGGATATGTGTAATCTATTTGGATATGTTCCCAATATATAGGGTGCTGGTCTAAATCCATGTATGAATTAACTTGCAACTTAACTCTATATTTAGTGGAATCCCATTAAATATGGGAGGTTTGGCGTAACGGTTAAACCATTCGCTATATTTAGTAGAGGTCATGGGATCTATTCCCTGTGACCCTTGGCATATTCATTGTTGCATTTTATAACACATGGTATATATTATATATATGTAGTATATAAGCCATATATATATATATATATATATATATATATATATATATATATATATATATATATATATTAATCTATCGATTGTATTGTTTTAAATTAATGCATGCACTTTATTTACAATACGTGCTTTGGATTGGTGGTTACATGGTGTATACACGAATCAAGGGATATGGGTCATGGATTATTCCCTCATCCTTTTGTCACCCAAACAAGCAAACATAAATTTAAATATATTGTGTGACATATAAAGGTTAAGTTACATATGATGGCGAGTTGCTAGTGGAGGATATATTAAGGCTTGGAGGGTTATGGAGGTCATGGGTTATGGAGGATATGTTAAGTCTTGGGAGGTTATGGGTCATGATTGAATAGATGATTGGAACACTTGTGTGTCACTTGTCAGTCTACAATTCTCCCACTTGGAGGTATGATCTACCCAGTCAGTTGACAATAATCATGTTCCATGTGTCACCCTTGCAATGGTGATATGTATCACCTCTTTTTCCCATGTTCTATCGATTGTATTGTTTTAAAATTCATGCATGCACTTTGTTACAACCCCACGTGCTTTGGACTGGTGGTTACATGGTGTATACACGAATCAAGGGATATGGGTCATGGATTATTCCCTCATCCTTTTGTCACCCAAACAAACTTAAACATAAATTTAAATATATTGTGTGACATATAAAGGTTAAGTTACATATGATGGCGAGTTGCTAGTGGAGGATATGTTAAGTCTTGGGAGGTTATGGAGGTCATGGGTTATGGAGGATATGTTAAGTCTTGGGAGGTTATGGAGGTCATGATTGAATAGATGATTGGAACACTTGTGTGTCACTTGTCAGTCTACAATTCTCCCACTTGGAGGTATGATCTACCCAGTCAGTTGACAATAATCATGTTCCATGTGTCACCCTTGCAATGGTGATATGTATCACCTCTTTTTCCCATGTAATTTTCACTTTGACCTAGTTGAATCAAACTTTGAATGCTTATAAATTGTGCATACGAACTCGGTTTGAGGCATCATTTGCACTATTGGAAAGTTGAAGACGGTCTCTATGAAATGATTCCTTCTTTGGGATAATTTGAGATGGTCAAATTTTGATCCTTTATGGATCTGCTGGGACCTCTGTGAGTGTTCTTTACATCCTCCTCGATCACACCTTCCCACTGAATAACTTTTGGAACTCCAAAATTATAGACATTCAATAACTTAGTGATGATAATTCACTCTTCCATCTTGTTGTGTCTTTTGGAATTTAGTCTTAATATTGGGTCTTCGATCTAGGTATTGGATCAATGCACTTTTGTCTTATTTTCTATAATATAGCTCTGAATTTGGCCCTTTCATTAATAACTTTGTTTCTAGCTCATAGATTTTTTGACAAAAAAAGTCATGTTCAATGAATATCTGCGAAACTTGTACCTATATTTCAACATCCACTCCCATCTCCTTATACTAAATATGGTCCATATAAGATAATATGAAGCCAATTCGAATGTTGATCTATGCCTTGCCCATTTGGACTCTTTGTTCTTATATTGTTGATCTATCTGTAGGAGTCCTTGAATGAATACTCTGCCCATTGTCTCTCTTGCATTGGAGAACATTTCTTCTTGTACTATTATCATTTGTACTTGATTTCTTATGTTCAAGGTATAAATACATATGAACATGACATAGTATTTTAAAAATATGCTTATAGCATGGACATTAATGCCTCTTATTTATGAAGAGGATTACTTCTCCCTTACTAGCTCTAGAAATTTTTTCATTACTTTGATGTTCTTACCACTTCTGATATACATGTTCCAACTACCTAGATCCTTTTGTTCCTTCACTTTCAGTTCTTCAGAATCAAGAATTTTTTCTTGGATAATTCGATCCATATGTATCCCTTTAGTTGATTACAAGACAACACAATTTCCCATATTGTTTTCTTAAAGGCCTTAGAAATATTTATAACGAGATTCCTCTCATTGTAAAACAATATGTAAGGGTGGCTATCTATAAATGTTCCCAACAATATTTCTCTCACTCTATAACACTATGTAAAGGTGGCTATCCATAAATATATATAATGAGACTCATCTCACTCTGAACATCATATAAAGTGGCAATATATAAAATCTCTTACAAAATTCCTCTCACTCATACAAGGTGGGAATATAGAAATTTACAGAGTCCCTCTCACTCTTATAATTTACAATGAGTGTCTTATGTCAAGCCTTCCAATAGACTTCAGTATATTTACACATGTTCCTGTTATATTTAAAATATACATATTTACGATGAAAATTTTAAAGATGGTGTACTTATGGACTCATTCTCCCCAATATACTAGGAGGAGTCTCTCATCTTGCAACCTCTGACAATGCCTCTCACACTTATGTTGAATCTGAAATTGAATATAATTTTGAATCCAAGTAACCATTAGACCAAACTATAGGTCTTCCCAGTAACTTGTATCACCTCTCTTTACGAATGCCAAGCACTATTGCGGTGTATGGATTTGCTTCTCTTGAATACAAAAGTACTTGACCATTGTGGAATGTGACTGCATAACTGTCATCCTCAAATGTTGCAACTAAGAGTAGGTTTACATTCAAGTCTAGAACATACAACATATGCTCTATTCCAAGAAATCCTCTCAACTCAAGTTGTAATATTACATATCCATACCCTATTATTGATTGTCTGGTATTGGTTCCAGATCCCACAAAGTAATATGTGTCGAAATTTGAGAATGTAAAAAATATTGATCTCATCCTGGTCATGTGGTCAGATGAGACACTATCCACAAACCATTATTCAATGGATTCATATATCACTTTTCCAAGCCCAACCATCAGGAAGTATTCTCTCCCAAGAATTTCAGTAAGATCATTAAATTCATTTGGAGTTGTTTCTTGTAGTCTTGCAAGTGTCTTTACATAATTTATGTTCTTCTTCGGATATAAGTGCAAGTAAAGTGTCCAACACATCTCGATATAAGGTCCACTCTTACCACATTAAGAGAAGAGTGTCTTGTTCCACTATCCCTTCTTATCATTCCTCCTTTACCTCTGAATTGAGAAATGATCTTCCTTCTTCTTAGAGGAATTTACTAGAACATACTGTATTATTCAACACTTCTCCACATTATGGTTTCTATTTCCACATGAACCACATGGATAACTAGAGCATTCACCAGTGGGAAAAGTATTCATTCCTTCTACTGTAGAATGCACATCTTTCCCTTAAGATTCCTTACACATGTTACTCTTCTCTCGATTGGAAGGTAAGGCCAATTCCTTATGTAGGACTTATTCATATATAGTTTAGTTTTCTTCATCTACCCTCGAGCATTCTCCATATTGATGGAGAAAATAATAATATAAAGAGTCTTATTTCTCGATCATGGTTTTTGAGGGAGATAATATCTCTTTCAATGGAGACTTATCATTCTTTGCTTGTCCAACTTTACTGATTGAGAGTGCCAACATATGCAAATTTATTTATAATTCATGAAAACTACTCATCTGAAAATCATCATGACATAACAATTGATCTTGCATCCTTTTCTTCTCTTCCTCAAGAGCTTGCAACTACATCCTTATCTCATAATTCTCCTCCTTCATTTTTTGATTAATCTTCTTTTGTAGCCTCAACTTCATGAGAACTTTTTGGGCCCCAACAACTCGCCCTATATTTTTACAAAATTTAAAGGGCCCCTATTAAAATCTTGATAATTATAATGAGCTACAGAATCAACCTTTTCAAATAGTTCCATGCCTTTGCTTGCTTTGAGACAAACTTAATACATTCACTTTAGTATGAGCCATTTATTGCAAGAGTATGTGTCAAAATTTAGAAACGAGCATAAAAATCTCAATTTAAACAAAAACATTAATTTTTATCAAATGTTTACTTTTGTTTAAATTATGATTATGTGTTCATTATTTTGTTCATTAGCAAGTTTGACTATTTTGAATAATGTGTTCAATACTTCATCAAATAATATCTTGGTTGGTTTCTCATTTTCATGAAATCATTTGGTGATGTTAATTAATTAAATTCTTTTTTCATTTTGCATCTCCTTTCAAAATAATAATAATCAAAGAATTATCTATCATTTGTTTGATTTAAAAAAAAACTAAACTTAATGTTTTTTCTTCATTAACTTGAAGCTTCTAGATCATATTTGAAAACAAATTATAAATAATGTTTGTTTATAAGTTATAGTTAGTTTAAATTAATTTGTTATTTTTCTAGATTTTGTTTTATTCACAATTTTTAGGTTATTAATTTTTAGGTTTCTTTTTGTTTCACAAGTTTCTAATACCAAATATTTGATACGGATCTGATCATGGCTTGATTTTATTAACCACATACGTTCAAGATGATTGATCCGAAAATAATTTTGGATTGTTACAAATAATTTTATGAGCAACAACAGATAAAATTTGGAAAGGCGTCAAGATCAGACCGACAATTTTGCAGAACTGATTGCAGCCAAACCGTGAGGAATTGGAAGAAACGGTTGAAAACCCAGAACTAAAATGGACCCATTTACCTTCCATGTTGAGATTTTCCCAAACCAATGCACGATTTGAGAGATATTTGGGTCTCCGTTAGTGGAAAATTTCAGGTGGCGGAAATTAGTAGTGACGCCCAGACTGTTCATTCATTTTTATAAATATATGAGAAAGATCAGAGCCAAGGGATCCAAGAATTGGAGAGGAGGATTTTAATCCTTTCTCTTTTGTATATTATTTCTTTTGTAAACTTTTTATTTCTTTTCAAACGGAGCAATGGATGGCTAGAATCTTTGGGAGAATGGAC
>SNQJ01S0019566.1:202855-213849 GCA_010110895.2 Picea sitchensis
TGCCTTCAAAAAGGATACTAGGATTCTATCCTTTACCTTTACAAGGATATTGGTTCTTATGTATTCTCCTATATTCCTCTGATGGTAGTAATCCCAACACTATATAGCAATGGTAAATAATACGTGATAGTTATAGTGAGTCAGAAATTACTATGTCAAGTGTCTAACTTTTAATATCCTTCTGTATCATATGCCATTTAGCTTTCTAATTTGAGGTTATGGGTTTTACTCTATCTTCTTCATATATCATTTATAATTATTGGAATGGATACAATATTTATGTTCTCTATATAACCTATGCTCCATGTTATTATACATACATTTAGTCCTATTCTAATAATAACTTCTATTCATGGTTGTTTATCAGGATTGTATGAATTGTCACCCTTATTCTTTCCACCATTAATTGTCAATAATGTAAAATGATGCGACAATATTTCATTTTCCTTATAACTAGAAAGGTTTTCAATATTTGTACTACTACACTAGTTTGGTATGCTGTCTTGCAAACCTATGATTCACAACTACAAAGATAAAAGGACGAACGTTGGGGGAAATTCCTTTGAGCATTATTTCCTTGGCACTTATATCCCTGTATCCTTGGCTTTCCTAGTTGACATTTTTCAATACCTTCTTAGCATTTTTTAATGGAGTTATGTAGAACTTTCCTTATTGTATTAACTTAGTATTTCATTGGGCCTTGGCTACTTATTCTCTCTCTCTAGTTACATGATATTATCTAGACGTGGTATCGAAGTTAGAGAGGGTTAAGATAGGTAAATCATTCCTTATTTATGTAACTACTTTATCCCACTTAGTTAAGGAATTCGATGTGACAAGGAGTTAATATATGTTCCACCACTACATTATCCCATCTTTATAGATTTTGGCATTTAAATGGAATCCAAAACAACTTTATTCTACCAAACAACTACGTCCCAAGATTATTCTCATGAGAAATTATCTATTTTCCACTCCATCCAATCCATTCTTCAACATGTAACACGGTTTCACCCTCAAGCTTAGAGACACTCTCTCTCTTAGAAATCACTAGGATCCAATTCAAACTCATTTCGCTAAAATAATATCTCCCTTGGAAGAGTTGATATCTCTCTCCCTCTCCTATGATTTTTAAATTTATTATTCTTTTTCTCTCTTTGTTATACTTTTGTATGCTAAAGTAGGTTCCTTAGTTCTCATGAAAATAATAATATCTCTCTGCACATTTCTAAATTTATTATTTTTTTTCTCTCTATGTTATAATTTTTTTATGCTAAAATAGGTGCCTTATAATGCAGGAGAATCACTCCATGTTAGTAGCGTGATAGCCAGCCAACACATCCAACACGCATTTAATGGATAAAGGGAGAGGCGCAACCCTCTCAATTTTGAAATTCAAAATTGCAATAAATGTTATAAGGATTTTAATGCCAGACCACGCCTTTGTACAGGCAGTGGTTGAGGTTTCCTTTAATGGTTTCCTACAGCAAGCCCAGGATGTAGTCAAGACTGGGCATCCATTTATGTAATGTAGTTGTAGGAGCCTCTCTGTGATAACGATAGCTTAGAGATGATGGTTGAAGATAAGATCATGGGAGCCCTCATTTTGTAAGAAGAAAAATGAGAGTAGAGAGTTAGGAGGAGAGGCTAGAGCAGAGAGGCATCGGGAGATAGATGAGACTTGTTACAGTCCATTCTTTGTAAACATTTGTATAGACATACAGATTAATAGAAAAGAAGTTTTTCCTACACATTGTGCGTTTGACGTTTTCATGTTTTTATGCATTTCATGTTTTAAATGCATAACTGGTGAAGCATTGCATAAGTTTAAATTTCTTCCTGCCCTGGAGTTTCCGAGTGAAAGGAGTGCACATAATCTGTAAGGTGTGCAATTAGAGAGGTGAGACAACCTCAAGAAAGCTCAAGAGGGATAGTGTTGAACCTTCATCAGTAGAGGTGCAAGGAGTACATAGAAGGGAACTGTCTTTTGAGTTCGGTGAGAAGACATAATCACTGAGGATTATGGAGAACTCTACCAGGGGGGCATTGAGTTGGTGCAAGTGTGCACAGAAGGAACTCTTTCGAGTTCTGAGAAAAGAGAAGTGTCGAAGAGAAGACACTCACAGGGTTGTTGAATACTCTGTAGGATTCACAAGGTGTGCATCAAGTAGGAGAACACTAGGTGGGCATAAGGAGTTTTATTTTCAAGAAAAATTCTCGAATCTGAGTTATTCAAGATCCTCAAATGCAAGGTGTGTGTAGGAGTAAATCTCCAGGAGGACGAATCTCAAAAGGGATATCATTTCTATAATGCAGATGAGACCTAAAGGAACCAGGCTCGCAAGAGGAAAAGTCAAAGCTCGAGACCTTCGAGACTTAGAAAATATTCTAAGTCAAAAAGCCAAGAAATCTCAGGGAGAGAGCNATACCCGAAAACCATTGGATCAGGTGAAGGTGCATAGAGGTTAAGCTCTGGGAGGTTGCATAGGAGAGCAGCTGAAATAGACAGTGGAGACGCTTCGTGGAGAAGCGCCAAAATCTCGAGAGCCCTGGAATCGCACCGAGTTGCGAGGGATTTAAGCGCTTAGGAGCACCTCGGGTGAGGAACCGTATGGACGGTGGAAACACTTCGTGGAAGAAGTGTCGAAGTTGTGAGAATCGTTGGATCTTGCAAAGAAGTGAGGAGATTAAGGCCGAGTGTATTCAAACACTCTAAAGCATTGAATTTCTCTATTTTGGAGTTTGGGGTTTGGAGCAGCAAGGGATTTTGGGGTCGCTACATCGTGAAATCCCGGTTCATGAAATCCCAAAATCTCACGCTCGAATTTCTCTATTTCGGAGTTCGGGGTTTGGAGCGACAAGGGATTTTGGAGTCGCTGGATCAAGAATATGTGCATAGGGTTGAGTCCCTGGGAGGTGCACAGGAAAAAGGATCTGGGTCGTTAGATCTATCACCAAGGACCGATAGCCGTCAGATCCAGAAGGAGGTGTGAGGGGTTTAATCCTAGTAACAACAGAGGGAAGAGGACTTGTCAAGTCTCAAAAGCATCGGGGTCGTCCATTTTGGAGGATAGGTGTCAAAGATCCAAGCCCTTTTTGGTGTTTCGGACATCGGGAGTTCGAGGAGAAGGATTCGTTAGGCAAGAAGTCTGAACTCATGAAATTGCAAAAGAATCAGGACCATTCATCAAGGAGATACGTGGTGAGTGGTCAAGGTTCGGGGAAAACCACGAAAGGTTTTCTCAAGGAGTAGTATTTCAGCATTTCGGGACCTGGGAGGTTGAAGGACCAAGAACCGTCTGTAGCCAGAATCACAAAATCGCAAATTCTGAAATCCCAAAAAGTGGACCGTGGTCACGGGTAGATTTTGGCATTTCGAGACCCGAGAGGTTGAAGGACCAAGAACTATCTGTAGCCAGAATCGTGAAATCGTGAATTCTGAAATACTGAAACGTGGATCATGGTCGTGGGTAGATTTTGGTATTTTGGGACCTGGGAGTTTGAAGGACCAAAAATCGTTGCAGCCGAAATCGCGAAATCATGAATCACGAAACCTCAAAAGAATTCGGAGGAATAGCCCCTAGTCACAGGACTGGTCGTATGAAAAGTGACTTAAGGGAGGAGCTACAGAGCTGGTAGGCCTTATTTTAGGTTTCAACATTTCGAGGGACAGAGAATAGGGGGAACGCTTGCATCGTGATTCCCGAATCATGAAAAGTCAGTAGCACTTTGTCGTTAAGCGCGTGGTCACAGAGTGGTGGTCACGTGGATGAAGGCTAAGGGGCGATCTAGAGCCATTAATCCCTTTTCAGCATTTTGGATACCAGGAGTTGGAAGGACAAGGATCTTGGGAGGGCTCACATGCAGGAGTCCCGAAACCCCAAAACTCAAAAGGTGTGTTGGTTCAGAACAGAGAAGAGTGTTGAAAGCTAAGTGCGTGCATAGGTTTTCTCAAGGCCTGTGCCAAAAGACAAAGGGACCTATGGATTCATTCAAAGGGTTCCAGCAGGAGCTCGAAGAGACATTTCGGCTCAAGGAAGAGAGAGGTCCAAAGACCAGGAGGTTAGTGGACCCTGCTGAGGTAGGGCGTCTGCATCATGTGGTATCATATATGATATTTTCATCTGTAGACTTCAGGCGAAGGAGACAGCAGGTAAAGGAGGAGACAGAGTAATGATTCTCTGTGAAGATTTTTGCAAGGTGTGCAACAGTCAATAGACAGTCAGGCGAGCTGTAGGAGGACATGGAGATGCTCTCAGAAATAGAGTGATCCATACACTTGCCAGGAGGGTAGGTGAAAGATGGAAATGGATACTAAAGGCCATGAGCATGGTGGAAAAGGATACCACCAGCAGAAAACCAAGGAAGAGATTGACAAGGAACTCACTGAGATAAGAGAGAGAATGGAACAACTTGCATTAATAATGCAGAAGAATGCAGAAGCATGTTGGGTGTATGAGTGGCCCATAAAGAAGTGCGTGAAGTGGATAGTGAAGGAATTGTTGGCCAGAAGACAACAAAGGCTGTTGAAAATGTGGCTAAGGTATGTTAAAAGTGTCAGTGACACAGAGCTGGTTTGCATCTGTGAGCCAAAATTTGGAGAAACCCTCAGTGATGAGGAAGAGGGATCAATTTTAGATCTCATAAACTCCCAGGAGGGCAAGGATGAATTTTTGAATTTCTAGGTGGACAATGAAACGAGATCATTGGAGGATCTCATAGACTATAAGGAGGACAGCCATGGAAATTTATATTTCCAGGTGGGCAATGGTATGAGATTAACACAGCATCTCATAAACTGCTAGGTGAGAAAAAGTGGACTTTCAAGTTGTTAGGTGGGCAATGGAAAGAGATAAGTGGAAGGTCTCATGTACTTCCAAGGGGGCAGTGGTGAAAGTTCAGATTTCCAAGTGGGCATTGATATGGAATCAGACGATCTCATAGACTGCCAGGTGGGCAGCAGAAAATTCCCAAATTGCCAGGTGGGAAAGGGGAAAGAGATGAGACTGTCTGAAAGTCTCATGAACTCAGAGGAGAGTTTAGATCAGCAAGGAGTGCTGACAGGAGAGAATCAAAAGAGAATTATGATCATTGGAGCAATAGAGGTGTTCCTACCAAGAATCCCAGTTGAGGCCAGAGCATGTGTTGCAGATGCAACAACAGCAGGAGGACAGCCAACAAAAATTGTCATGGAGGAAGAAGTGGAGAAGACATTGATGTTTTCCCAAGCAAGAGAAGATGATCATTCAACAAAATGGCTCAAAATTTTCAACCAATAAGCAAGACAAGAAATCATTGTAATACTAGAAGCTGCAAAAGAAGAAGAAGAAGAAGAAGAGGAAGCAAACAACATGGATTTTTCTGACCTATGTGAAGAATTCGAAGCCCTGGAAAGGAGGGTGATAAGGAGGGTGATGGTGAAAAGTTTGCACATCCAACAGGCTAAGTTGGAAGCAGGTAGTGGAACATACCAGCCTGGGGAGAAGCTGGAATAAGTTGGAAGTATGCCAGCAGGAGAAATGGCAGCAACAAAACTACCACAGGAAGAAGCTGAGTAGCAGTTCAGTGAGGAGACTGTAGAGCTGGAGTCTGTAGTAGAGTGGCCACTTAGTGCCACAAAGAGAGATAAATATAGCAGGGGAGATTGAGCAGGTCTTCCCATTGAGAAGACATAAGTGCAATAGAGAAAAATGCATACAAAGAGCCAGCCACTGGAGCAGCTGGATGAGGTAATTGAAGAAATCAGAAGGCTAATGTTGAGTTCAGCAACAGAGACTGTCAACAATGAGAAGTTGAGCAGAAGGGAAACTGGAAGAGAAGCAGGGAAGCAATAACAACAACAAAAAAGAAGAGGAGTAGATGGATAGATCCAAGGGAAAGTTTGGGATCCAGGTGGATTTCAACACCGGATAAGAGGAGCTCATGATCAGGAGATCATGATTTTTCCAGCTGAGGAGTATGATGCAGGAGCATCACTCCACGTCAGCAGCATGCCATCCAACCAGCACATCCAACACACATTTAATGGAGAAAGGGAGAGGCATAGCCCTCTCAATCTTGAAATTCGAAATTGCAATAAATGTTGTAAGGCTTTTAATGTCAGACCATGCCTTTGTATAGGTAGTAGTTAAGGTTTCCTTTAATGGTTTCTTGCAGAAATCCCTGGACGTAGTCAGGACCGGGCATCCATTTATGTAATGTATACATAGAAGCTTCTCTGTGATAGCGATAACTTAGAGACGGTGGTTGAGGATAAGCTCATGGGAGCGCTCATTTTGTAAGAAGAAAAATGAGAGTAGAGAGTTAGGTGGAGAGGCCACAGTAGAGAGGTCTTGAGAGAGAGATGAGACTTGTTACAGTCCAGCCTTTTTAAAAATTTGTATAGACATACAGATTAATGGAAAAGCAGTTTTTCCTACACACTGTGTGTTTGACATTTACGTGTTTTTATGCATTTCATGTTTTAAATGCATAACTGGTTAAGCATTGCATAAGTTTCAATTTCTTCCTATCTTGGAGTTTCCGAGTGCAAGGAGTGCACATAGTCCACGAGGTGTGCGTTGACAAAGGTGAGACAACCTCAGGAAATATCAAGAGGGATAGCGTTGAACCTTCATCAACAGAGGTGCAAGGAGTACACAGAAGGGAACTCTCTTTCGAGTTCGGCGAGAAGACACAATCACTTAGGATTTTGGAGAACTCTTCCAGGAGGGCATTGAGTTGGTGTAAGTGTGCACAGAAGGAACTCTTTCGAGTTATGAGAAAAGAGAAGTGTTGAAGAGAAGACACTCACAGGGTTGCTGAATACTCTATATGCTCTGCAAGGTGTGCATCGAGCAGAAGAACGCCAGGTGGGCGTAAGGAATTTTCTTTTCAAGAAAACTTTTCGAATCTGAGTTATTCGAGATCCTCAAACAAAAGGTGTGTGCAAGAGTAAATATCTGGGAGGACGAAGCTCAGAAGGGACAATGTTTCTATAATGTAGACGAGACCCAAAGGAACTGGGCTCGCAAGAGGAAGAGTCGAAGGTCAAGACTTTCGAGAATTAGAAAATCTTCCAAGTCAAAAAGCCAAGAAAGCTCAGGGGGAGAGCGTGCAAGGAGGACAGATCTGAATAGTCATATCTAGCGCCAATACCCAAAAACTGTTGGATCAGGTGAAGGTGCACAGAGGTTAACCTCTGGGAGGTCACAGAGGGGAGAAACTGAAACAAATGGTGGAGACGCTTCATGGAGAAGTGCCAAAATCCTAAGAGCGCTAGAATCATACCAAGTTGCAAGGGATTTAAGCGCTTAGAAGCACCCGAGGGGAGGAACCATATGGACGGTGGAGACACTTCATGGAAGAAGTGTTGAAGTTGTGAGAATCATTGGATCTTGTAGAGAAGCAAGGACATTAAGGCCGAGTGTCTTCCAACACTCTAAGGCGTTGAATTGTGCTATTTTGGAGTTCGGGGTTTAGAGCAGCAAGGGATTTTGGGGTCATTGCATCACGAACTTCTATTTCACGAAATCCCAAACTCTCATGCTCGAATTTCTCTATTTCAGAGTTTGTGGTTTGGAGTGGAAAGGTATTTTAGAGTCCCTACATCAAGAATACGTGCATAGGGTTGAGTCCCTAGGAGGTGCACAGGAAAAAGGATCTAGGCCATCAGATCTAGCACCAAGGACCGATAGTCGTCAGATATGGAAGGAAGTGTGAGGGGTTTAATCATCGTAATACCAGAGGGAATAGGACTCGTCAAGTCCTGAAATCATCTGAGCCATCCATTTTGGAGGACAAGTGTCGAAGATCCAATCCCTTTTCGGTGTTTCGGACACCGGGAGTTCGAGGAGACTGAGTCGTGAGACAAGAAGTCCTGGCTCACGAAATTGTGAAAGCATCAGGACCGTTCATCAAGGAGATACGTGGTGAGTGGTCAAGGTTCTTGGAAAACCCCGAAAGGTTCTCTCAAGGGGTATTATTTCGGCATTTCGGGACCCGGGAGGTTGAAGGACCAAGAACCGTATGCAACCAGAATCGCGAAATCGTGAATTCCAAAATCTTGAAAAGTGGACCATGATCAGGGGTAGATTTCATCATTTCAATACCTGGGAGGTTGAAGGACCAAGAACCATCTGCAGCCAGAATCGTGAAATTGCGAATTCCAAAATCTCGAAAAGTGGACTGTGGTCACGGGTAGATTTCGACATTTCGGGACACGGAAGTTTGAAGGACCAAAAATCGTTGTAGCCGGAATAGCGAAATCCCAAATCTCAAAACCCCGAAAGAATTCGAAGGAATAGCCCCAGGTCACAGGACTGGTCGTATGAAAAGCGACTTAAGGGGGGAGCTACGGAGCCATTAGGCCATGTTTTGGGTTTTGGCATTTCGAAGGATAGAGAATAGGGGGAACGCTTGCATCATGATTTCCTAAATCGCAAAAAGCTGGTAGCACTTTGTCGTTAAGTGCGTCGTCACAGAGTGGTGGTCACGTGGACGGAGGCTAAGGGGCGATCCAGAGCTGTTAAGCCCTTTTCAGTGTTTTAGATACCAGGAGTTGGAAGGACAAGGAGCCTAGGAGGGCTCGCATGCAAGAGTCTCTAAACCTCGAAACGCAAAAGGTGTGTTGCTTCATAACAAAGAACAACGCCAAAAGCTAAGCGCGTGCATAGTTTTTCTCAAGGCATGTTCCAAAAGCCAAAGGGACCTGTCGATTCGTTCAAAGGGTTCCAACAAGAGCCCAAAAAGCCATTTCGGCTCAGGGAAGAGAGCAGTCCAGAAACTGGGAGGTCAGTGGACCCTGCTGAGGTAGGGGGTCTACATCACCTTAGTTCTCATGAAAATAATAATATCTCTCTGCACATTTCTACCTTCTTCCTCATACAAAAGATAACTAATGAATAAATAAATTTGTATTTAAGAAATGAATTACCTTTTTCAATTATAATTCAATGCAATAGAAATATAATACACCCTCCAACACATACAAAGAATCGATATGTATTCAATGTTAATGTCAATAAAAAAATATTCCGGGGACTATTTTCTTTGCAAAGGTAGAGTCAAGAAAGAAATTATTAATACAAGTTCATTTTATCACATTCTAGTGCCAATTACACTAATGTTTTTTTATCTCAAGTTGGACTCTTACAAACTTGATTAATAAGTAATCTAACTAGATAAATCTTGACTACTAATGAAAAAAAAAAATGAAAATGAAAAGAATGTTGTCATTCCCCAAACCATTTCCTAGTCAAAATAATAGTATTTATTGCCATGGTCATAAAATGACCTTGAACCATCTATTATCACCACCATACGGTTGTGTAGGTTCCATGGGTGATGGAAAAACATATCAAAGGGGTATTATAGCCCAAGTATGAAGGAATTAACCCCAAGCAATGGGAATAGACCGAGGGAAGGTTATCTCAACTCGGGATTGTGTAAAATCAGTCTAATAAAGAAAAATTCAACCCCCCAAAAAATAATAAAGTCATGAAGGTGAAAGGAAATTGACCAATAAGAAGTTAAGTCACTTAGATGAAAGGAAATCAAACAAACTAGAGGAAATTCATCCTAGGGGGGTGCATATTTCCTAGGTAACGGTGTACAACTCACGGGAGAGGGAACATGTTTATCCTACAATGGTTCTCAACTCAAGGACAATGATTCAAAACTATAGGATATACAAAATTCACCAAAAACTATAGAATGCCAAATTATAAACTTGAGATATACTTGCACCAACCAACTCTTAACATACATATATCTCATATTTCAAAGGGAGTTGCATAATGGACATTCCATAGGTGTTAATGTACTTCACTTACACATAAAAATGAAGTATTACACCATAAATTAACCAATAATAAATATAACATGAACAAGAGAAGAATCAACACATATGAAATTTTGTCACAACAATAATCATACACATTAATAACAATGAACTCAAAATTTTAAGCTATACATCCTAATGGGAAACTCAACCTTGAATTGGGGGCTTAGTCTATTCATTTCAGAAATCTCTAATACAATGTTCCCATGCCTATGTATGCCTCTTCCTCTCTTGGAAAACACAAATCCATTTTAGAGTTAAATTCATGAAAGAAGTAGGGAGATATAGGAGTAATGATAAGGCTAACAACCATGACCCTTAATTTCCCTTTTCTTAGCCTTTTCCTCCTTTCATATCCTATTTTTTTCTTTTGATATAATACTTTGTTTCCTATCACATTTCAATCAGTCAAATTTAACATTTCATTTTTTTTTTTAAAATTGTTAACCTTCATAAATTATTGGATTAAATTGTAGGTACTAACGCTTACAACCATTGATGGGTTCACATCCATTTCTGATAAGATCCAAGTGAGGGGGGATATATTAGGGATATATTAATACATATGAGGGTGGGGGTGGGTGGATATATTAGTGATATAACCCATGTGAGGGTGGGCATGGGGAAATATATTAGGGAGGTTTTGGGGGAGATACTATGTAGATATTAATAATATATTTATAATATCTACCCCCTCGCACACATATCCCTAATATCTCCCCACATAACTACATCTCCATAATGTATTCCTCAACCCCAATAATAATAATATGTTCCTAATATCTCCCCCACCCTTGGAATATGTAACATCACCCCCCACCCTCATCCAAGATATCCCTAATATATGAATATCCCACCACTACTAGATGTTATTGGGATATGGGGATAGGGGAGATATGACATATATGTTATTATGCTTGAGGTGGCAGGATATATTAGGGAGATATTAATAAAATATTAGAGGAATTTTAGGGTTGGGGGAATATATTAGGGATATATTACTAATATCTCCCTAATATATACACCCACCCAAAAAATAGTCACAATATATCTACTAATATATCACTAATATACCCCCCCACCCTTACATCTCCCAAATATTTCCCTCCATCCCCACCCTCATATGAGGGTGGGAGTGAGAGAAGATGGAAGGGTGGGGGTATATATTGGGGAT
>SNQJ01S0019566.1:221378-243521 GCA_010110895.2 Picea sitchensis
TGTGAAACCCCGAAGAACAATAACTCAGCGATGGGTTGACCCCTTCCAAGGTGACGTGTGTATGCCACATGTCACCTACTTCGGTCTTTTCTATGCACTCTATGTTTGTGCCACCTGTCAACCACACGGTCCCCACCTAACGGACGTGACACGTGTTCGCTCGAGCCCTCAGCACTCGGCACTTCGTGACTTCGCAGTTGAAAATAAATTCTTTCAACCCTTGAACCCCTGATACACGATACCACGCAGAGTTTCTGATCCAATGATTCTCCTATGTCTTGGATCCAACAGTATGGATCTCCTTCCCTACTCCTCGCAACTCGCAACTTCACAAAACCAAGAATTTGGTCTGCCATTCAAACTCACGAACCCTGAATTCACAAAATGATCCAGATCTCTGACACCTATCCTCCAAAATGGACGGTCTTGATGCCTTCGAGACTTGACGAGTCCTCTTCCTTCTTCTTTTATGAGGCTTAAACCTCATGCACCTTTTCTATATCTGATGGCTCATGGTAAATTGACACTTCTCCCTTGAATTTTCTACCATTTGTTCTACCCTTCTATGCGGCTTCCCAGGGATTAAACCCCTCGCACCTTCTCCCGGATCCAATGACTATCAGTTCTTGGTGCTATATCTGATGGCTCAGATCTATCCTCCTTTTGGTCTCTCCTCCTGCTACCTAGACGTAGATTCAACAGTCCAGATCTTCTCCTCTCAATATCGATCCAATGGCTATTGTTTCTCCTCCATGACCACGTGCTCTCTCCGAACCTTGGAATATTTCAAACGCTTCAAAGGTTGAAACCTTTGTTCTTTATCCCATGATTCCATGACCTTTAGTCTCACCTGCATTACTGGAAACTCTTCCCTCCTGATCTTTTTTTACTCTGAAACCTCAAGAGGTTTCTCAACCTCTACACTCCTTGCAGGGTCCCTGCACACAACTGTTCTATCCATCCTGAGCTTTTCCTGCTCGAACCTCTAAGGGATTCGACCCTTGCCTTCTCCTTCAAATGGAGATTGGTGCCCCCTTGGAAGCCTCTTGTTCAAGCATTGCTTACTGAGCCTACAGGGTGTTCAGTAACCCTGTCAGTGTCTTCCCTGTGACACTTCCCTTATCTCATAACTCAAAAGAGAGTTCTTCTGTGCACTCTATTCACTTGCTCAATGCCCTCCTGGCAGAGCTTCCAAATAACCCTTAGTGATTCTGTTATCTCTATGCCTTCCTCTACACATTCTTACCTCCAAGGTGTTCAACAACCTTGAGGTTTGTCCCTAGGTCTAATACTTCCTCTGGTGCTCCCTCCTGGCACAACTCTGTCCAAATTCTGCAAAATTCAAAAGTGCACTCTATGCACTAGTTTACAGAACCTACAGTGTTTTGTCATGAAACCTCTTGCATGAAGCCACAAAGAAACATACTTGGAATCAAAGAAACCAACAAACAACGACTTCTATCTGAAACCTGCAAATGCAAACTAATAGATATCTACAACATATTATAAATGCATAAAGACATTCATCAACAAACACAGAATAAAATGTAGGAAAAACTGCTCTGATTGTATTAATATGAAATGCCTCTTTACAATGTGAGCCCGGACTGCAACAGAGTCACGACTTCCTCTACTCTCTAACATATTCTCTGTTCTACTCTTCCCACACAATCTAGATACAAAGAAGATCTCTTTACAAAGAGGGTCTCCTCAAGCTCTTCCCTCCATCTCACCAACTCTCATTAATTTACATTCAATTACATTGAATGGTTGTCTAGTCTGAATCATATCTAGATCTCAGCCTTACAACCATTTAAGGAAAACTTTATCTAAAGCCTACGCACATGCATGGTTTTTGGCTCTACCAGCCTTACAACATTTAATACAAATTTTCAAAATTTGAAAAACGAGAGGGATGCACCTCTCTCCTTCCATTGAATGCGTGCTTTGATGTGCTGGCTAGATGGCATGTAGATGGCTTGGAGAGATGATCCTACATCATACTCCTCAGCTACAAAAATCATGAGCTCCTTCTCATGAGCTTCCCAACACCGTTGTTGAAATCCACCTGGATCCCAAACAGTTCTCTAGATTTTTCCATCTGCTCCACTGCTTCGTTGCTGCTACTACATCTGTTGCCCTGCTGCTATGGCAGGTTCTCCTCTACTCAACTCCTCCTCACTGGTAGTTTTTTCTGATAACCTCAAAATCATCTTTTTTATTCCCTCAATTACCTCATCCAACCGATCTAGTGGTTGACTCTCTTTATGCCGTATCCTTGGCTGCACTTCTTCGTCCTTATGAGTGGGCAGATCAACTAGATCCCCCATGCTATTTTCTTCCTCTATGGCCTCATCTTGCCACTCTGCTGCAAAATTCATTTATGTAGTCTTATCACTAAGTCTCTTCTCATCTTCCCCTTCTGATGGCTTGACTATCATCTCTCCTGCTAGAACATCTCCATCTTCCTCTAGCTGCTTCCCAGATTGGAATTTTGTTTCATCTGCTGCTACATGCCTCGAAATTACATTCATCATCTGTTCATCTCCCTAGATGAAATTTCTAAGCGATTCCTCAGAATTCTCCTATGCTAACATTTGCATGAATGTCTTCTCATGTCAGTCATCTAATGGCTCTGGATGGTTCAACCAATCCTCCAGCATCTCCAACTCCATCTCCCATGGAGTGATCATCTTATCTGCATGCTCTTCTTCTGTTGGGGAATATTTTTACATCTTCTCCATTTCTTCTTTCTCTTTGACAGTCTCTATTGGTTGTCCTTCTGTTGTTGTACCCACAACATCTTCCCTGGTCTCATCTTGGCTACTTGGTAGGAATATATGAATTCCTCCAATGATCAGGAGATTCCTATGATCCTTCTCTATCATATCATCTCACTGATTTGAACTCACCTCTGAGTTCATGAAACTATTAAGAAGTTCCCTCTTCTCTCCCTTGCCCACCTAACAATATGGGATTTCTTCTCTGCCCTCCTAGCAATCTATGAGATCCCCTAGTGATCCCATCTCATTGCCCACCTGGCAACTTGAAAGTTCCTCGTTTCTCACTTGGAAGCCCTTGATATCATCCAATGATCCCATCTCATTGCCCATCTCGAAATATGAACTTTCTTCACTGCCTTCTTGGCAGTTCACGAGATCTTCCAGTGATCTTTCCTCCTCATCATTACTGAGATTTATCCCAGCTTCTGGCTCACAGATGTGAACCATTTCATGTCCACCTCTGAGGTGTTCAACATGCCTCAGCCATCCTATTAACAACATTCGTTGTCCTTTGGCCAACAATTTATTGAATGGCCACTTTGCTTTCCTCCTCAGAGGCCATTCATATACCCAATGTGTCTTTGCGTTCTACTACACCCGCAGTGCAAGCTCTTCCATCCTCGCCCTCACCTCAGTGAGTTATTTATCCATTTCATCTTTTCTTTGCTGCTAGTGGTTCTTCTTTCCACTGTGTCCATGGCCTTCAGTAGCCATCTTCCTATTCCTGTCTTCCCTCCTGGAAAACTTGTTGTTGTCACTCTGCAACCGTGAGTGCTTCCAGCCTTTCCTACAGTCCTCCTGACTTTCTATTAACAACTCTGCACCATGCAACCATCATCACAGAGCTTCAACACTCTGTCATCGTTTTCCTTTGGCTCCCTCTACCTGCAATATAAAGTCAAAATCAAGATCTGATACCAAATCATGGTATCATATTGTATCCCTTCATAGACCTCCTCTTGTCTATGATATACAAACATAAAATATGTTGTCTTTGATACCAAAATGTGATGCAAACCCTTGAAGCGGCTCCCTCGGATCCCTATTGGAACCTCATGAATCCGATCCATAGGTCCTTGATGAAAACCCACCTTGGACAACTTAACACCAGGCGCAAGCCTTACATATCCATGCGACCACAACCGGGCCTTAGTGCAAGCACCTTTTGCAACTCGCGAGTTCATGAGTCGATGACTATCAACTCCTCTTTATCCAAACCTCTGATAATCAATATGCGATACGGGTATGGCTCCCTCCTCACTAGAGCCTCTACAAGTGACCACTAGCTAGGAACTAACTCTAGCACCCCTCACAACTCATAACTTTGCAATTTGGAGTGTTGAGCCCTCGTGCTCCTCCTTTGCGAAACCCTGAAGCACAATAAGTCAGCAATGGGTTGACCCCTTCCAAGGTGACGTGTGTATGACACTTGTCACCTACTTCCATCTTTTCTGTGTGCTCTATGTTTGCGCCACCTATCAACCACATGGTCCCCACCTAATGGACATAACATGTGTTCGCTCAAGCCCTCAGTGCTTGACACTTCACAACTTTGTAGTTGAAAATATTTTTTTTCAACCCCCGAACCCATGATACGCGATACCACATGGAGATTTTGATCCAACAGTTCTCCCGTGGCTTGGATCCAATGGTATAGATTTCCTTTCCTACTCCTCACAACTTGGGACTTCACGAAACCAAGAATTTGGTCTACCCTCCAAGCTCATAAACCCCGAATTCGTGAAATGATCCAGATCTCTGCCACCTGTCCTCCAAAATGGACGGTCCTGATGCTTTCGGGACTTGACGAGTCCTCTTCCTTCTGCTATTATGAGGTTTAAACCTCACACACCTTTTCTATATCCGATGACTCATGGCAACTCGACACTTCTCCCTCAAAGTTTCTATCGTCCGTTCTACCTTTCTGTGCAGATTCCTAGGGATTAAACCCCTCGCACCTTCTCCTGGATCCGACGGCTATCGGTCCTTGCTTCTAGATCTGACGGTTCAGATCTATCCTTCTTGTGCACTCTCCTCCTACTACCTGGATGTAGATTCAGCAGTCCAGATCTTCTCCTCTCAGTACTGATCCAACAACTACTATTGCTTCTCCCTGAGCATGCTCTCTCTCCGAGCCTTGGAAGATTTCGAACGCTTCAAAGGATGAAACCTTTGTTATTTATCTCGTGAGTCCATGACCTTTATTCTCACCTGTGTTACTTAAAAAAAATTCCACCTAATATTTTTTCACTCTGAAACCTCGAGAGGTTACTCAACCTCTGCACTCCTTGCAGGGTCCCTGCACACAACTGTGCTATCTGTCCTGAGATTTTCCTGCTCGAAACTGTAAGGTGTTCGACCCTTGCCTTCTACTTCAAATGGAGATTGGTTCCCTTTTGGAAGCCTCCTGTTCAAGCACTCCTTACTGAGCCTACAAGGTATTTAGTAACCCCGTGAGTGTCTTTTCTGTGACACTTCCCTTATCTCAGAACTCAAAAGAGAGTTCTTTTGTGCACTCTACGCACATTCTCAATGCCCTTCTGGTAGAGCTTCCAAAGAATCCTCAGTGATTATGTTATCTCTGTGACTTCCTCTGCACAGTCTTACCTCCAAGGTGTTCAAAAACATTGAGGTTTCTCCCTGGGTCTAATACTTCCTCTGGTGCACCCTCCTGGCACAACTCTGTCCAAATTCTGCAGAATTCAGAAGTTCACACTATGCATTGGCTTACAGAACCCACAGTGTTCTGTCATGCAACCTCTTACATGAAGCCACAAAGAAACATACCTAAAATCAAAGAACCCAACAGACAACGACTTCTATCTGTAACCTGCAAATGCAAACTAACACACATCTACAACATATCATAAACGCATAAAGACATTCATCAACAAACACAGAATAACATGCAGGAAAAACTTCCCTGATTGTATTAATATGAAATGCCTCTTTACAATGTGAGCTCGGACTGCAACAGAGTCATGGCTTCCTCTACTCTCTAACCTATTCTTTGTTCTACTCTTCCCACACAATCTAGATACAAAGAATATCTCTTTACAAAGAGGGGCTCCTTGAGCTCTTCCCTCCATCTCACCAACTCTCATTAATTTACATTCAATTACATTGAATGGATATCTAGTCCGAATCAGATCTAGATCTCAACCTTACAACCATTTAAGGAAAAAATTATCTAGAGCCTACGCACATGCATGGCTTTTGGCTCTATCATCCTTACAACATTTAATACAGTTTTTCAAAATTTGAAAAACGAGAGGGCTGGGCCTCTCTCCTTCCATTGAATGCATGCTTTGATGTGTTGATTGGATGGTACGTAGATGTCTTGGAGCGATGCTCCTGCATCATGTTCTTTCAACTTCGACAGTTAAGTCTCTGGCCCTCAGTTGCTTTGACGTGTCCTCCTTTTCTTTTATTAAGCGTGCTATTCTCTTAGCCATGAAATCCCTTAATTACTTCTTTTTATTTTCTATATCTTCCTCTTCTTCTCTTGTTTGGATCTGATCTCTCTTGATACAAGTCTTTCCTAAAAAAAGTTCAAAGGGAGCATTGTTCTCAGCAAACTTAATGACCTTGATTTTTTATTTTTTCGATGTTACATGAGACATCATAGGTACATGAGCAAGTCTTCCACATAGGGTTATCAACTTTCCTTTAAACAATCCCATTCCTCCTAATGAAGGAATCATAGCAGGATTTCCAAATATCTCCCAAGTATTTTATGTCATAATGTTCACCTGTGTTTCTGCATCCAATACACAGTCGATGTCGAAGTTTCCTATTCTTGTTTCTATGCACTATTTCTCTTTTAAAACCTCTGATAAACTGATGTCTCTGTGATCATTCAGTTTTTCTTTCATCTGCAATAATATAGCCTCTAATTCTTTCTGTTTCTTTAGCATATTCTTAGTCTCTGGACCTTCCTCATGGTTTTCTTGTCTCATATTCATCTTCTCAACTTTAGTAATCATTCAAGGACAATCCAAAACTTCATGTTGACTAGCTTTACAACAAATGCAAATAGGAATTCTACCAGGGAATTCCTTAGCATGATGTCTCATTCTTATGCAATTATAACATAATGTCAATCCTCTCTTTCTCTTAAACGATCCCCAACCTTTCCTGTACTACGCACTGGGATCACAGTGATGGACCTACAAAAAATTCTTTCTAGGATCCTACATCCACTTGTTAGTCCAAAAATTCTTTCTATCTATAGGGATAACATATCTTTCACTATTTTTATTAGATCTATTCATATCATATCTTATAGTTGTGCCCTAGTTTTCGTAATAGAATGAAATCAATCAATTATACCTAGATCCATTCTTTTGAAACAAAAAATTCCACTTATCTTACCTTTATCATAGCACAAAGATGTAATATCTTACCTCTTTTATTAATATCAGACTTCTCTTCTTAGCACAGAGCTTCACAATTCAAGTAGAGTACTGCGTGGTACAACAACAGATCTACGCACAAAGCTTTCTCTTTTCCTTAGTTCCCAGCAATCACAGTTTCAAGTCCTGCCAACAGAACCATTTTTTGGCACAAGGGAAGACCCAGGGTTCAATGCTTCAACAAAGCACCAAAAAAACCCTAGCTACCGACCCTTTCGCCAACACCTGTGAAGAACATGAAGTCTCACCCGAGGTAGAGGCTGGGGCGATTGTAGGACTCAAGTGTCTATAACCTAGCTAGGACGCAGATCTTTGATCACAATACCTAACAAAGAACTTGGTATTTAACCTTAATTAGTCTTTAACCCTTATTCACATTGTAGGTCAAACCTTAATTACAAAACAACGTAGTATTCGAAAAGATTTTTACAAGAGGCAGAAGTGGAATTTAACCACTAGCCGCCCCCAAAAAGCAGGGATTTGTAAAGCTGCAAATTTCCCCAAGGAGGGAAAGGAGTGAAATACCTATGCACAAGATTATATACAACATATGTGGGAGGAAGGACGTTACTTAGTATGTTGGGAGGAATTGAGATTTGTTTGTTGTTGTGAGCACTGTTAGTTTGAGGAAAATAATTTTTTGTACTATTGATGGTGACTATAGCTAAGGAGGATAATTCATCTCACCCTTATGGACTCATGGTTAGGCTAGCAGGTGATCAGGACAAGTGATTGTGGTTGTTCTATTCTACGACTGGGTGGAACGTGGTTGTTCGATTTGTTTCCCAGCATCGGATTTTTTTAGATATGTATTTTCAATTGTGTATTTAAAATTGGTACTGTGTCAATGATGCTTAGTAGTTGTACAATTTTTTCCATATCTTTGGTATTGTTTTTATAAACAAATTTGTTTGAAAGTACTCTATAGCCATATTAGTTGATATGGTTTCCACTATGTAAAGTAGTTGTGGTAGTATGTTATTTAAAGTATAGTTATATATATATGAATATAGATATATGTAAGAATGAATAAAACTACTCTAAATTGGTTGTTGTTATGACAAACAAAAGAAAAATAGTTCCATTATACCATGCTATTACCAACATAGTTATATATATATAGATATATATATTTATAAGCGTAAACAAGACTACTATATAATTGTTGTTGTTATGTCAAACAAAAGAATAAGAGTCCCATTATATGTTTTGATGAGTACAAAAGGAACATGATATAGTACAGGTCTTTAGACAAATTTGGCTTACGCCTTTAGTACCATCAAAAGATTAAGTTTACAATTGAGTCCCTCAAATACTAGGGCTCCCCATCTAAACGGAATATTGATTTGAAATAGGACTACGGAGAGGAAAAGTGTCTCACCAAGTGTATGGGGCGCCTCCCAAACTTGCAAAAAACAAACAACTGGTATTTAGTAATTTCTCAAAGTATGAAATTGCGAAAATTGCAGCAAAGTAAAGAATGAAAACTACTTAACTTGGGTTTCGATGCTGAGAGAGGCATCCTCACCATGTTTCTAAACCACCATTCCAAGACAAAGGAGGGAAGTGGGTGCATTGTTTACACTTGAGAGATATTAACACATTACACAAGCATAAGTATAAGAAAAATCCTTCATTTAAAGAACATAAATCATGATAACCTGTAGGAAATTAAAATTTTAAAGAAAAATGGATACCCACAGGAACATGTTTTTAAATAAACAGAGAATAGTACTTGGAAGGAAGGATTAAATATATTACAGAGGGACAACAAAACATATTGTGGGAAAATCCTTTTAGATAGAGTCCCTTTATTACATAGACAGGCTAACGAATTATAAAAAAAACTCTACAATGATTATTCCACAGAGAGTGTACAAGAGGAAACCCGTGCTGTAACAAATAAATGAAACAGAGAATGATTTTTTCAATACACTGTGAGCTCCAAAAGAGGTAAACGATAACACAGTATCCATAAATTTAATAAGAAGTTAAAGTGGGATACGACTTGGTGTGAGTCTATTCTTTTACACACAGAATGGTTTCAACTCTGTGGGTTCAACCCCATAGTGAACTAAGTATCCAATGCATGTAAATAAGAGACCCTATTTTCGAATTCAGGAATCGTATTGTTAAAATCAAACAAGGTTCTATCATGGGTCGGTTTATTGGTAATAGGGGTTTAGTAAGTAACCAAACAACTCTTTCCTCCTGAAAAAGATACCCTTGTGTTTTCAAATTGGCGAATCTTATCCCGTTTCGAAGAACATCCTTACCTTCAAGCGATCAATATTTTTTTACAGAGTAGTTGGAACAGAGTGCAAGTTAAAACATGGTTGTGGTTGAACGAAAGGAGGGGTATGGGGCGAATAGGTATGTGAATTAAACATTGCCCATTACATAGTGAGTTTACCATTTATACAGTGAGTTTCCATACCATAACGTATATAGTAAGCCATACTTGAAGGAACGTGGCGCTATACCGTTGTATAGACCCAAAACCAAACCAAACTTATGAAGGTTTTAGGGTTTTCATCCATGAAGCGAACTGAGAGGTAACTGAAGTTTTACAGTCTGGAAGACCTAGATTTTTGCAAAAGAATTATAGAACCTGAGTAGGGTTTGGACTGTGTAAAGGACCCTGGAAAAAAAAAACATAATAACTTCTTAACATAATGATATATGAAACACAGTGTCGAAAGAATAAAACGAGACTTGGAAACTTACACAATGAGCCTTCAACGTGATATTGAAATAACAGAGAGGGGGTATGGAAATGCATTATACAGATTTCAGTCCCATGGTAAAGTAATAACTTACATATCAAAATAAAGTATACAGAATGTGACCCATCATGGTAAAAAATGAATCGTATATATATATGGAAATTCATTATACATAACTCGACCCAACAAAATAAGCACATGACACACCCATGGAAATAAATTACATAGAGCTCGACCAACAGAGAGATATCATGTAAATAATAGCGCATTATAAATCAAGACTCGGGATCAAGAAACTCTTGTGGCACAAAGAGAATGCATACAACAAGAAATGGTTAAACCATATTAAAAGAGGAACATGTTCTCCTAGATTCCAATGAAAACCCTTTTTGAAGCAACAAGTATGGAAATGATATACAAAGGGAAGAAGCTTACCATTTACAAGTTGTGAGTAAGACAATGAATTTCATGTCACAAAGGAAAATGACTAAATTCATTGGCACCTATCCTAGACATAGAGCCTAGAAGACTGTCAAAGGAAGTGGCCATCCCAAGACCACCATGACACTACCATCATTTCTTAATCTTACTATCGCAGAGAAAAACACATAGAAAACCAAAATTTGAATCAAAACGAATGCGAGGGTAATTAAATTGCATTCCTTGACTAGTGGAGACCGATGGAGGGTAAGCCATCCCTCTCTCTGCCATGTGAATATACTTAAGGTGCAAATCTCATAGTTTCTCTGCCCTACAAAAACATCAGGCCTGGAAACAAGATGACCTACAACCATTAAAGGCTACGACCAACTTAATTCCAAGGCTAGGTTTTGACCGTTTGATGATTGGTTAGTTAGTGTGTATCAGACTTCTCATAGGCCAGGAGTTATGAATGATGTGGACATGAGTGTAGGTAACAAGGTTCCAACCTTATTCCTTTAGTCCTAGGTTTAACCCAACGTGTCAAAATACTTTGGAACCTCACTAGACTCATAGTGGGGAAGTTAGGACATGGTGGTTAGAACCTAGTCTTTTCCCTTTGTGTGCTAGTGTTCAAGGGTGAGATACTAAATCTTAGTTAGAGTATGGGTATAATTCATTGTATTTTTGGTGTAGACATCTCCTCCAGTATTTCATGAACCCCTGGTCTAGGATCATTCTTAAACACCTGAGTCTGATTGACTCTTTGGCTCCCTGCTGGAACCCAACAAACTCTACCACATGTCCTTCCTTTCTTCGAAGTGTGGGTCCTCTTAACCCTTCAAAGAAATATGGTTGCAAAACTTATCATTCTGTTCCAGGCCCTTTTTATCACATGTCCTTGGGCTGTGTCCCAGGGCTTAATCACATGAAGTGTTTCTAGCTTCAGGCTTCAAATCTTTCCACGACAACCAATTCTTATGTTCCCAAAATCCAAATCGATGAACTCAAACACGCGAGGATAAACGTTCCTCGTTCCTCCTTCCGATCGACGACTGCGATCTCTTCAGACTACATCCTTCTAGAGTCTCTCGAAGTCCTTCTCTGATATCTTCCAGAGTAATATTTCTCTGGATCGACGGACTGCTTCCACGTGTCCACTCCAGATCCAATGGCCTAGATTCAAAACTCTCTTCGCAACTTCGTGAAAATCTTTGTTTTCTTTTGGCAAACCTCCCTGGGCTCCAATTCTCTGATTCCCCAATATTATGCCACCTGTATCCTCCCAACGATGAATGATTTCACTGTCTTCAGGACTTCAGAAAGTCCTCGACCTTCTTGCACACTTAGTACAATTTCTTCTCGAGAGTTCGACTATCTTCTAGATTCTTCTTCACTCCTTGCAGAGTTCGGTGCATATTCTTCTGTGAATTTTCTCGGCTTGAAAAGCTACAAGGTTCCCAGTTCTTCTGCGTTCTTCAATGGAATTTCTCATACCCTCTCAGCAACTTGATGCCTTTCCTCCTAATCTTGTAAGATGAACATATAGAATCCTTGGAGCACTCCTTGCACTCGAATAATCCTTTCTAATAATTCTCTCTTAGCCTTCCTGGAAGTCTTAAGTCATGTCCTTTCCTTTGTCGATGCAGTCTTGAAAATCCTTCCTTCCTTAGAGTGTTCAACAACCCTGAGATTCTCTTAAGGATTCCAACACTTCAGAATGTTTTTCTTGAGTACGCCCTCATACTTTCTCTATTCCCTCTTGGAAGAGTGTTACAGAGTGTTCTGTAACTCTACGTTGTGCTTCCTCCTACACAACCTTTCTTTCCAAGGTACCCAACCACCTTGAAATTTCCTCTCGAGTTTGTGAATTATCCTGGTGTGCCCTCTGGGAAACTTATCTTCTTACTCGACTGAGTTCATATAAACACTACTTGCATCGGCTAACAGAGTCTCAAATCTCTGTCGCGCACTCCTTGCACTTAGCCTTAATAACCAGACTTAATCTAACATACTCACAAATAGAAAGTTATACCTCTATCCCTGCAAACAATTTCTAACATACATCTACAACTCAAATGCATATGAATGACATTCATTACAAAGAAATTGATAAACAATAAAAAATGTGCATTTCTATTAATGGTGGAGCGTCCATTACAACATATGATTCCAGACTACAACTGAGTCTCGGCTCTCAATTATCCTATGCATTTATATCCTACAACTGATGCCTACTCTACTAGAAACAATACAAGAGTTTATACAAGAGGGGATCAATGAGCTTCCCTCCAAGATAATATAGAGGTGCCTAATAAACTTTCAAACACCTTTCTAATGGGAATATTACAATGATTGAAATATGATCCAACCGTCAACCACTTAATGGTGACCTTATCTCTATCTTGTGCGAAGGCACAATTTTTCTCTTCCAACCTATCAACATTTATTTCCTTGATCACGTTTTATATTTTTGAAGGAAATATGAGAGGGAGATGCCTCTCCCTTCTTTGAATGCACACCAATCATGCTAATCATATAGCACATGCTGAGGTTGAGAAATTCTCCTGCATCATACTCCACGGCTATGAAAATTCATGAGATCCTACTCATGAGCTTCCCATCTCTCTTGAAATCCTCCTAGATCCCAAACTTTCTCTTGGAGTTGTCCTAGAGTTCTACTGTTGTTGCATCTTTCCTGCTGCTCATGTAGGTTCCTTTCTGTCTAGCTTTTGCTTGCTAAACACTTCTTCTATTGACCTCAACATCAGCCTCTGTATCTCCTCTACGACTTCTTTCAAATTCTTCATCATCTGGTTCGACTTGTGAATTCTAATTGATTGCAAGTCTTCATGTCACTCCATGGTTCAGTTATCCTAATATCCAATGCTTCTTTCATCCCTTGTGACATTGACTAGCCATTCTGCTATAGACTCCAATTCTGCAGTCTTTCCACTCAACTGTTGTTCAACTACTTCTTCTGAAAGACTAACTCCTGTCAGTTCTTTGACTGGTTCTATTCCAACTTTATCTAGCCACAACTTGTGCTGGTGTGTCTCCTATGGAATGGCTATCTCATGGAAGCCAATTACTTGTTCCGAAATTTCCAACCAATCCTCTAGTGCCCTTAACTCCATCTTCGACTGAGCGATTAACTCAATTGGATTTTCCTCTTTTGTTGGGACAAACTTCAATATCTGTTCCTCCTCCTTCATGATAGTCTCATATTGTTGTCCTTATATTTCATCTGCAACATCTTTTCTAGCCTCTCCTCGTCTTCTTGGAAGGAATATCTCGACTCCTCCAATGACCATAACGCTCCTCTCATCTTTCTCCTTGGTGATGAAAGTTTCCAACTTGCCATCATCTTCATTCACGTGGATTGCCGCTCCACATGAATCTTCATATGGATGAGGCCTTTCCTCCTCCTCTCCATCTTTCAACACCTCCCACTTACATGAACTCTCTCTGATCTCATTTCTTCTCCCTTGCCCACCTGGAAATTTGGGATGTCTCCTCTACTGCCCTGGCAGTTTACGAGATCAACTGGTCTCTTCTAATTTCCCACTTGGAAACCTATGAGACTCCTCTCATATTTATTTCCCTCACCATTGGGGTTTTTAACATATCTCAACCACCTCTCCAACACCATTCGTTGCCTTCAGGCCAACAAAATTTTAACATGCCACTTAGTTGTCCTTTTCAAAGTCCACTTGTACCTCCAACACACCTTTTAGTCCTGTTTCATCTTGAATGCTAGCATCTCCATCATGGCTCGGATTTCACTGAGATCATTCTCTATCTATGATTTTCTTTTCTACAGGAAGGCTTCTCCTTGATCACGCTATTGACTTCCAATGACCATATTTCTTTACCTACATCCCTCCTGGTTGTTTATCATTTGTTGCACACCTTGCAACAATATTCATAGAGTATCACACTCTATCTCCTTGCCTACAAAAATCAGTCATGTGGCTCTGATACCACTTGGTGCAAACCTCTCCTCTGGGGCTATGCGACCTCTCGGTCTAGGATCATTCGTAAACACCTGAGTCAGATTGACTCTTCGGTTCTCTACTAGAACCCGAAAAAATCTACCACATGTCCTTCCTTTCTTGAAAGTGTGGATCCTCTTAACCCTTCAAATAAAGCTAGCGGTGGCACTTAGTTTTTTGTGTTAGGCCCTTTCTATCACTTGTCCTTGAGATGTGTCCCATGGCTCAATCACACGAAGCATTTCAGGCTTCTACCTTCAAATCTTTCCACAACAACCAATTATTGCGTTCCTGAACTCCAAATAGACAAACTCAAACATGCGAGGATCAATGGTCCTTGTTCCTCCATCTGATCAATGGCTATAATATTTTCATAATCCATCCTTCGTGAGTCTCTTGAATTCCTTCTCCAATATCTCCCAGAGTACTCTTTCTCTGGATCAACGAACTGCTTCCACTCGTCCCCTCCAGATCCAACATCTTGGATTCAAACCACTCTTTGAGACTTTGCGAAGATCTTTGTTTTCTCTTGGAAAACCTCCTAGGGCTCCAATTCCTGGATTCCCCAATCTTTTGCCACCTATCTCTTCTCTACGATGGATGGTTTCACTATCTTCAGGACTTCGACAAGTCCTCAAACTTCTTGCACACTTAGCACAATTTCTTCTCGATACTTTGACTGTCTTTGAGCTTCTTCTACACTCCTTGCAGAGTTCTACACAAATTCTTCTGCGACTTTGCTTGGCTTGAAAACCTCCAAGGTTCCTAGTTCCTCTGCGTCCTTCAGTGGACTTTTTCGTGCCATCCTTTCAACTTGACGCCCTTCCTTGTGAGCTTGTAAGATTAAATTACAGTCTCCTTATCACACTCTTTGTGCTCGACTAAGCCTTTATACGGCTTCTCCCTCAGCCTTCTTGGAAGTATTAAGGAATCTCCTTTCCTTTGTCGATGCATTCTTGAAAAGCCTTCCCTCCTCAGAGTGTTCAGCAACCCTAGGTTTCTCTTAAGGATTCCAACATTTTAGAATGTGTTGCTCGAGTACGCCCTCTTACTTTCTCTATGCCCTCCTGGCATAGTGTTACATAGTATTCAGTAACTCTACGTTGTGCTTCCTCCTACACAACCTTTCTTTCGAAGGTACCCAACCACCTTGAAATTTCCTCCCGAGTGTGTGAATTATCCTGGTGTGCCCTCCGAGCAGCTTCTCTTCTAAATCGACTGAGTTCACATACTCATTCCTTGCATCGGTTCATAGAGTCTCAACTCTCTGTCACACACTTCTTTAACTTAGCCTTGAGAAATAGACTTAATCCAACACACTCACAGATAAAAATTTATACTTTTATCCCTGTAGACGATTTATAACATACATCTATAGTTCAAATGCATATGAATGGCATTCATAAAACAACATCCATTACACAGGAATTGATAAACAAGAAAAACTATTCCTTTCTATTAATGGTGGAGTATCCATTACAACATATGATTCCAAACTACAACCGAGTCTCGTCTCTCAATTCTCCTATGCATCTATCTCCTACAATCGATCCCTAATCTACTGGAAACAATACAATAGTTTATACGACAGGGGCTCGATGCAATTCCCTCCAAGATAAGATAGAGGTGTCTAATCACATTTCAAATGCCTGTCTAATGGGCATATTACAATGATGGAAATATGATCTGAATCAGATACAAAATCCTCCTATAGTCAACCACTTAATGGTGACATTATCTCCAGATTGTGCAAAGGCACAATTTGGCTCTTCCAACTTGTCAACATTTATTTCCTTGATCCAGCTTTATATTTTCAAATGAAAGTGAGAGGGCGACATCAATCCCTTATTTGAATGTGCATCATTTGTGCTAATCATTTGGCCCATGCTGAGGTGGAGCAATGATCCTGCATCAATTTTATAAGTTCTTTATGATATGGTTATTAAAATAACTAGGACTTATAGGAGTTTTATTGTAGAAGTGCCTTGTGTAATGTTTAATAAAATAACTAGGGCTTATATGGGTTGTATTATTTTATAAGTTCATTCTATTCTGCTTAGTAATATAACTAGGACTTATATGAGTTACAATTTATGAGTTCCTTGTGTTATGTTAATGGTATAGATAGGACTTATATGAGTGGTTTTCACTGATTAGTCCTAGTCTATGGACCTTGATAGGATTACCAATTTTATATTAACAAATACTTGGATAATGTTAGCAGTAACGCAAGTGGATAAAAGTGTATGGATATTAATATCCCTTGCACACCTTGTAGGAGGACTTTTCCAATCATAGTTATACATTAACTGGATTAGGATTTAATTATTCATTATGTCACGACAATTGTTGTGACAGTCTAGACGATAATGTTCCCTCAAAAAAAAATTTATTTGTGAAATTTGGGGTCCATTACATATGGTATCAGTATTGTAGATTACAACGCTTGGACCTCGGGGTAGCACTAGAATTTAATTTTGTTTTTTTTCCCTGAAGAAAATCTAACAAACACATTTATTGTTACAAACATAATTTTTTTTTTGTCTATTGTGAAAATGTCAGCACAGAATGAAGAAGAAAAAAGAACCTGAAGGGAATCCAAATAAATATCTTCCTAAATAGCCTGAGAATAATAGTAAAGGAAGTTCAACCACCTAGGTTTTGGAAACAATGAACAACCTTATCGTGGAATTACAAGTGTTCAAAGAAGATAATGAAAAGATCAAGAAAGCATTGAAAGGAAGATCATCTGAAAATAAATGAAATGTTGTTGCACAGTATAGAAACAAATAAGAGTCCCAAGGACACTGAAAAAGAGGAAGAGGTCAACAAAAATTCCTCTAAAAATTATGGTCATGAAACATAAAAAGAGGGCAGTTCTTTCGAAGACACACACATGAAACAAAACAAAGCATCTACAGGAAGGAAAATAAAACTAGTGGATCACCTAGAAGGTGAATTTAATAAAATAAAACCTTCCACCTTTGATGGAGAATGAAATACTGGGGAGGAGGTTGAAGCATGGTTACTAGATATAAATAAATACTTCCAGATTTATAACTACTCTAGTAATATGAAAGTCAGAATGGCCATTTACAACTTAAAATGAAAAACTAGTATCTGGTGGCAAGACTTGAAATTAGCCAAGGGATTGAAAGAAAAATGAATGGAATAGTCATATTTTAAAAAGTATTTCAAGAAACAGTACTTATCAGGAAGTGATTATGAAAGAAAAACTAAGGAATTATACGAACTATGACTAGGAAACATGGCCATGGACGATCTCATAAATAAATTTATAGATCTGTTGAAGATTGTACCATACATCAAACAAGACAAAGTGAAGATACAAAGGTTATTGAGTTGTCTACCATAGTCGTACAAGGAAAGAATTGAATTTGACAATCCCAAGTCTTAAAATTAAGTATTTATAAAGGCTCAGGTGTGTTATGATTTGTACAAATAGAGGTATGAAATCCCCAAGTCATGGAAAGACAAAAAACATGAAAGATTGAATCAACGTAAGAAAGGATTTCAACCAGCCCCTTTTCGTAATATGGCGAAAGGTTTCGAAAGGAAATATTACCATTAAAATATACAAAATTCCCAAGGGGGATATAAACAAGCTAACCTGGGAGTCAAGAAGGTTGGGGATAGTCCCAGAGAACCATTGAAGTGTTGGGAATGTGGAGAAACTCACTTGAGGATAAATTGTCCATGCTTAAATCCCACAACAAGAAATTAAATCCATGACCTTCAATAGGATTTGATAGTCGAAGATGTCGGTAGAAGTGTGCATAAAATCAATGCAACTCTAGATGGAGGACAAGCAGATCATCAATCCACTATTGTTAAAGTTGAAGGTAAAATTAATTCCTACAATGTCTCTATACAAATTGACCCAGGAGCTAGTATGAGTTATAGTAATGTTTCTTTAGTTGAATTGAACAAGTTAAAGAAAGTAAAGCATGCTAAGTCCTGGTTGGTGCAGTTAGCAACAAGGACCAAAATTAAATTAATAGATTTTATTTCTAATTGTGAATTGAGCATAAACGGTAAAAATATAAAGTTAAATATGAACATGTTGCCTTTGGGATCTTATGATATATTCATTGGCATGGATTGGATAGAAAGACATAAAGTGATATTAAATTGTTACAAAAATTCGTTTGTGTACAGACATGAAAATAACACATTTAGAACGGTACAAGGATTAAAAAAACTAGTTTCTGTTAGGAAATTATCAGTGATGCAACTTAAGAAATGCATGAACAAGGGTTGCCAAATTTATGCTGCACAAGTGTTTGGAGGTACATAAATTCAATTTTTAAATATCATTAATCTGTCGTTGTCCACCCTAAATCCCTCAAATTTTGGTACCATCATTGTGTTTTGTCCGATAAACTCATGGACCACCTTGTACCAGTCATCGTCGTGCTGCAAGGTTAGAATATTTTCATGTAGATTCATCTAAAGAGGCATCACTAAAAATATGAATGGTCTTTGACTCAACACATCAACCACTCTATTCACTATTCCTTTTATGTAATAAATCTTGAAATCGTACTCTCTAAGAAATTCCGATGAACACCATTGTCACGCATTCAAGTCGCTTTGCGTAAACATGTGATGTAGACCAGAGTGGTCCATTTTTAGTTCAAATTTTCATCCAATAAGGTAGTGTCTACAAACTCTCAAGGCATAAAAAATGGCTATCAACTGCAAATTGTGCATCACATAGTTTTCCTCATGCCTTATCAACTTTATCGAGATGTAAGCGTTCACTCGACCATCTTTCATCAAGACTCCACCTAAGCCTTCCTTGGATGCATCAATGCATACCAAGAAATCCTAGTCCATGTCAGGGACCTTTAGTATCAGTGTTGTCATCAACAACTTCTTAACCCTATGAAATGCTTCCACGCATTTCTCGAACCAACAAACTTCTTGTTCTTCTTCTGTAATTCCATGATCGTATTTTATATCTTCGAAAAACCCTTGATGAACCATCGATAGTATCCTGCTAGACCCATGAAGATACGCACTTCTGGGAAATTCGTCATTGCATGCCATTTCATAATAGCCTCGACCTCTGTTGGATCCATAGTGATACCTTTGACGGAGATGAAATTTCCTAATTAATGAATCGTTGATTGATAAAACAAGCATTTAGATAGTTTCCCAAACAATTTGTTCTCTTGTAGACACTGTAGTACCAAGAGAAAGTGTTCTTCATGCCCTTCCCTCTTCCGATAATATATCAAATATCGTCAATGAATTCTTGGACGAAATTGTCCAGGTATTTGCGTAACACCCCGTTCATTAAACTCATAAATACCAATGGGGAGTTCATCAGTCCAAATGGTAAAACGATAAACTCATAATTTCCAAACCTCGTCTTAAAGGGGGTCTTAGGGATGTTATCCCCCTTGATCCATAACTGGTGATACCCTGATCTCAAGTCGATATTTGAAAACACCTTTTCACCTTTCATCTGATCAAACAGATCGTGAATCCTTGACAATGGATATTGATTATTGATCGTTGCCTTGATCAATTGACAGTAGTCAATGCATAGTCTCCACGACCCATCCTTATTCTGTATGAAAATAATAGGCGCAACCCATGGTGACACACTTGGATGTATAAGTACTAGGTCCAACAACTCCTTCAGTTTCATTTTAAACTATTGTCACTCTGGCGTTAACATCAGATAAAGCGTTCTTGTTATCAGTTCAGTTCTCAGTTTTAGGTCGATGGTAAATTCCAATTCCCTCTCAGCCAAAAACCCTGGAAACTCCTCTGGGTAGACATCTGCAAATCTCGTACTACCAGAAGGTTTTCTAGTCCTTCTGCCACTCCTTTTTCATTTAATGCAAGGTTCGCATAAAGCTTGCATCCCTTGTGTATTCTCTTCCATAGCTACAAGGAAGAGATGAACCTCAGGGAAAATCCCTAGTTCTAACCTACAATCATGCGTCTTTGTACCTCATGATCGACCAAGCTCAATTGTTTCGTATTACAGTTGATTATTGCCTCATGCAATTCCAACTAGTCCATACCGATCACGGTGTCATAAGACCCTAATATTGTGACATACAATTTTGTCCCTGCTGACAAACTCTCTCAGGTTAAGGTTACATCCTATAACCTTCTGTCCAACCTTCTTTTTGTATCCTGAAGACATTTCTAAAAATCTAAACTCGTCCTGCTCGACTTCCTTTACCTTAATTCTTTTTAGTGCGGAACAAGAAATAAAAAACTTTGTAGCACTTGTATCTATCAAAATATTGAGGGTCTGGTCAGTGATGATACCTGACGTCTCAAGCACAGTCGAATGGTGCTCTTCCTAGAGGTTATTCACTGTAGCATGAATCCGATGGGACTTTCCCAAATCTCCCACGGTAGTGGATCTGACTGATCCAGATGCTCTGGTCCTCTCAACTGGGCAATCACACTGGTAATGTGGATCTCCACATGTCCAGTACCCTTTCTTCGGTCTAGTACTCCTAGTACCTGCAGTAGAATTTGATGGCCCACCATCTTGGAACCCTGGTCTATTCTGTTGAATAGGCCTAAATTGCTATTATTTCTACTATTGTGGTCCTATGTAAGGAGCTATTTTCTAAGGAACCCGTCATCGTGGTGTCGTAAATGAGGGTTCTAGAGACGTATATTGATACCAAGATGTCTTTTTTGGTTGGCGTCTGATGTTGTTGTGCTCCAGTTGTCGTCAGTCCAAACGGTCTGGCAGGATTCCTTCCTTGACTCCCACGATAAATTCTTCTTCAGCTAAGAAGCCTACTGGACTGCATCGTGGATTGTCCAAGGAATTTAGAACCTCGCCTTCACACGAAACTGGATTTAAGACCGCACACAAACTTGCTGACCTCCATCTTCTTCGAGTTCATATGCATGGCATACTAGAGTATCTTCGTAAATATGATCTCAAATATGGCACCATATGACCACCTTATCATAAGGCGCAGAACTCCTCGAGATGGCGCTCGCTGAATTTCCTCTTAAAATTACTTCTCCTGGAACTGTTCATCGACCCGCTCCCATAACACGACTCTGTAGGCCATGTTTAGCTAAGGTAGGAGCGTCTTCCACCATAGAAGAGTGCTTCCCTTTAGTTAAAGACCGCCATGCGGACCTTCATGTTGTAGGTCATAATCGAGAAGTGTGAAGCACAACGCTTGTTCTCCAGCCATGCCTTGGGGACTGAGCCGTCCGTGGAACTTGTGAATGCAAGAATCTAATATTCTAGAGTTCCTTGTGTTGATTAAGGTTGGTTGTCATTGATGTCAACCCTTGAAGAAAGACTCGTAGCACAAAGTTTTGGGTAATGGACCCAATAGTGTTTGATGTAAATATGACTCATTTTTTTTTTTTCATGGTTGATAAGAAGTAAATATGGATGAACTCCAAAGTGGTCCCGTTATGGTGAAATCCCTCACGGGAAGACGCTTTGTGGAGTAAGAGAACCCATGCTTAATTATGGAATAATGACATGAAGAAAAGTGAATTTTTCAGGGAAAATATCCTATATGGGTAGTTCTTTTCATGTAATTTCTGGTGGTATGTGGAACGTCACATAATTCCTCACGGTTAGAGAGTTATGGCCATGAGAAGTTGGAGACCCCAGGTTTGGGTAATGGACCCAAGTTTGTTTGATGGATAACGGTATGAGTTATAATATATTTTCAGATAATACTATTCTATATGGATAGTACATGTCATTCCATTTCTGGTGGTATGTATAACGTCACATAACTCCTCACAGTTTGAGAGTTATGGCCTT